>CM073770.1:562379-598868 GCA_037158775.1 Hetaerina titia
GTTCACGATACCACTAAATACTAATTTAATACTTACAAATGTAAATTGCATCACTCTACTTTAAAAACATTAAAGGACACATTTATGTTGGGAATAATAATCATTTCAATAGTTTAAAGTAGCAATATTGATCAAGAATTGTTAGGAAGTGGGTTAATTAGTGTAACTCATATAGTGTTATGCTTTTTTCCATCGGTAATCTAACGGTTAAAGTAGATTTTTAATATTGGACACAAGCTACCAAAGAGCACAGCGAAAATAGTCTTTCTTCACAAAACGCAACCCGACACCCAACATTGTGACAAGCCCATCTTCAATTCTGCATACTTTCATCCTTCCGCCCGCCATCCCTATCCTATATATTTATACAGGTACATATTCGTTCACAATGAAATAGATACAAGGAAAAGAGATAGGAGCACACATAAAAGATAAAAATAAAATTGGTGGGAACGATGGAAGGAAGCAGATCACCAACGTAAAAAAGTCTCCTGGACTAGGACTTGAAACAAAGATCTTTCGACTTGCGGGGGCATCGGCCGTATCAGCCACGTGGCTCATTCGTACGTTCTCGATATTTAATTGAACTGGCATTTAATAATACCAATCACCCATGTCATTCGATTAATGGCATAATAGGTTTATTAACAACCACCAATTGAACAAAAAAACTACTTCAAAGAACTGTGGGAGGTACCGCAAAAGTACCTTTAATCAGAGTCATCCGCTAATATCCATTGAAATGCAACGATTTCATTGAGCAAAAAATCATTCGCCTTGACCGGGATCCCAGTTTGTACACTTTGAAATCGCTGCATTTCAATAAAAGAACCGATTACTTATTTTGTCATCGGGAAATGAACGACAAAAAACTGTTTGTTGTTGGGGACGCAGACTTCGAAAGAGACACACAATACTTGGGAACGCGCTGGGCCCGGAACGTAAACTTTGGAGAGAAACACGTTTTTTGTCATCCGAGGAGGGTGACGGCCACGAAGGAGCCAACCCTTCCGCGTCCAACCTGCAAGAAGTTCCCCCATTGTCTCGCTCGGGTTCTCCCCCTTTGTCTTCCCCGCTCACCCCCTCTCTCCCGAGACACACACAATGCATCCCCGTGGCCACCTTCCCTCCCATCCCTCTCACGCCTATCCCACGCCTCCTGTCCTGCCGTGACGCCTGCGAGTCCCGGCTCCGCGGCGAAGGAAAAACTGCCCACGCGTCCCCCTGCCCCGTGCTCGAGCACCTTCCGGCCCAGCTGATTAAAGAGAAGCACCGACCTCGGAGCGAGCGAGGATCCCCTCGACTAATTAGCTCCCACAACTCTTAAAAAATATATTGAACTATTATAGACGTCGCAGGGCGAGACCAATGGATGAACTCCACTCCCGGTTAGGATGTCTTTGATAGACTGATTTGCCTTATTTTGCATGGGGGTAAAACACGTGGGTACCAGGAGGCTGGGGGTGTGGGGGGGTCCGCAAGATGCCAGTGTAAAGAGGATGGGGTACACGCCCCATCTCCTGCGCACCTACCCTCCCTCTTCTCGGTCAGGGCCCCTTGCGGAGGAGGCGGAGATCCGCTTTCCGCCCCTCGCGCACCCGAAGGGAAGAGCGTTTCTCGAGCAGAGTTATAGCCTCGCGGCGCAGGCCACCTCGTGAGAGGGCCGAGCGAAGGATAAGAAGGGGCGCGAGGCAACGAACGAGCGAGTGAGCGAGTGGCAACCCCCGCTCGACACACTTTTACGCATTCGGGGAGGCGGATCCTTACTTACGGACGCCGACCTATTTGAGAGTCCCGTTTGGTATGGAGATAACCAAGTTTCAGTACTGCAAATACCTCTGCTGATTCGAGAAACAGTTTAACCGTTGGAGTCCATCACATCAGAAATCGCTGCCTCTGATGATTACGGTTCATTGTATCGGACAACGCCCCATCCTTGCTCTCACTTACCTCGGCGAAATATGTATGGCATTTACAACCTGGACACCCTATTATACTGAACTTAATTGCGATATTAGAATATAACAGTCTTTCAGAACTATCGTTGATGAAGCCTAATGACGGTGCATTGTTACACTGAAAACAAGACGCCAATTCGTTGGTAATTTGAAAATCCATTTTAATCATGGTAAGCGTGGTAGGATGGATAAGCCTGTCAAAAAATTTAAGTAAAAAACATATGGTAAGGTAATCTTAATTATTTTCTTAAAATAAAACGCACGTTTGGGTGTCTAGGCAACCTCGACATTAGGTGTTTCCCCAATGGGAACCTGCGGTCCATGAGTGCATATTCCCAATTCGGAGGGAAAATCAGGAGGGAGTTGGTGCTTGTGATTGAGAAGGACTCTGATTAGGATTTTAATGTTCTTCAAAGCGATTATTGTCAGGAAAAAAGGAATTGATGAAAAGTGCACGAAGCTCAGTGTGACAGTTGCGGGGCATCGTACGTGGGTTGAAACTTGGGCGTATTTTTTAAAGCGGTTGTTTTTTAAGGAAGCCTTCGACATAGTACCTCATAATAAACTACTCTCAAAGCTAAAGATATTGCATAGATAAAAATAACTGAGGTTGGATTAAACACTTTTTGAATGGTCGGTTATAAAGAGTAGTGATAGATGGAGTTAGCTCAAATACAGTAGAAGTTACTTCAGGTTTTCCCCCAGGGAAGAGTCATCGGACCTCTTTTATGCCTACCTTACGTTAACGACATGGACTCCGTAGTCACTAGTAGGACATGTTTACTTGCCGAAGATGCAGTGGTTTACCGTGATATCCGTGATCCTGAGGACACAGCAGCTTCATCATATGACCTTAATGCTATATAACGCTGGTGCGACACTTGGCCATTACAATTAAACTTAAAAAGTCCGTAGTCTTAATGTTTGGAAAAAGAGCGATTCCCTCCAAAACGCCTACTGCATTGGGAACACCGATATGGAATTTGTAGACCCAATTAAACACCTAGGCGCTACCTTCACTCACAACCTCTCCTGGGTGAAACACATACGGAGAACATGTGGACAAGCTAACAAAAAATGAGGATTTATTAAAACAGTATTGGGTAAATGTAATGAGACGGTTGAAGAGAAATGTTATCTTTCGCTGGCAATGCCGCTTAGAATATACTGATAGTATATGGGATCCTCTCGAAATGGGATTAATTGGCGAATTGGACCGCGTGCAGTGTAGAGTAGCTATATTTGTAAAACGTTGTTATGGTGAACTTGGCAGCGTGTCCAAAATATTAGAAGAGCTAGGCTGGGGATCACTCACGGAGATCAAGGTTAAATTACAGATTAAATCTCACGCATATGGATTGGAATGAAGTTTCTTTAGCAGTTTTATTGAAAATATATTATTAGTCCCATCGTGCTACGGTAGGAGAGATCATGCCAATAAAATTATAGAGATTAGGTGTAGAAAAGATAGATTTAAGATGTTGTTTTTTCCACGAACGATAAGGGACCAGGATAACATTGTCTGACCACGGTAGGGTCATATTTGGGTCAAAATTAGTCTCGTGTGCATTCACCTCCTGACACATACCCTAGGGTTGACTTGCAGGGTGCTAAAATACCTAAAAAGGAAGTATTCACTCCGCAAAAATTTTAAATCGTGCACGACAATACATCTCAGGAATTTAAATTCCGACTTCCGGGTATGGAACGTCGCAAAAGATTCTAAAATAAAAAATCCCCCAAAAGTCAAAATTTGGAGTTATTATTCAGTGACCAGGAATATTTTACTAATACGCTACAGCATTAGCAGAACATAAGCATAAAATAAGGTACAATAAAGGAGTGTCAATTCGACCCTAAAATACAATTGAAGATAAATGAAATAGCAAGTAAACTCTCGATCAATTCTCGGTCAATATTTGCCTCAAGTATAGTATATCTTTATATTTACAGATATTCTTATCGTCAGAGTCTGAATATTCTTTGTGAGTTGACATGTAGGGCCATTAAGCTCTTGTATTTTAATGTGTCAAATTTTATTAATTACCATGATTCTGAAAAAAAGTAGTTTTTTAAACCTGAAATCTTGAGAAAAATGACCAAAATTGTTTATAGTACCGCTTGCCTCCTTGCAGTTTTTTTCACCGGACGATGGGAGATTAGTATAATGAAAGCAAAAAAGCAAAGCTATTTTTTAGGCGCTTCCTAACTAAATATAGTTAATTTCTAGAGTGCGGCGATGTGCACTTCATGCAGAAAATAATTTAGTTTTTTCATTCGCCATTGTTTTCATAATCGATGATTACATCTTCGGTTCAAATCTGAAGGAGTTCAGGTTACGAACTCGAGAAATTTCAAAGGTTTTACAAATAATCCACAATTGTGAAACCTGTCTCTGGCATACAACGGGCGTAATGCCAAGGGAATCGCGTCCGCGGAGGAAGGGATCGGAGGTGAGGTATTTCTCCACGGAAGGGCGACCCCCATCGGTCACACACCTGGCAGTGCCCGGACGAAGGCGTTGCCCTCCGTGTCCCCTTCCTCCATTGGCACAGCCCGCGCTAATATCAGAGGAGCGGGCACGCGATCTTCTCTTGCGACCTGATGACGCCAACTGCCGCGGATTGAGGCACCGCGTGCAAAGCTCACTCTGGGAACGATTCCGTAGAGAACATCACTAAGACTAGCCCGAAAACAACTAACGAAGAAATGTGGGGTCACACTGACAGATGGTAACATTTTAAAGCCATATGCATAAAAGAAGAAAGGAAAGCGTGATCCACGGGAAATTTATCCCATTGGAGTATGCATGTTGCACCCAATCACATGCACTCAAAAAGGAAGGCCATTTTTCGGCAAAAAAAGCCCTCCTGGATGCAATTCAGCGAAGGGAGATTTGGGACACGACGAAACTGAGATCCCTCCGCCAGGAAACCGAGTTCGAATAGAGGTGAAATAAAGAGTTCCCGCCTAAAGGCGAGCGGCCGCTGATTAAGGATGAGATACTTGAATAATAACGGAATCTTTCACCCCTCAAATACCTCACATTCAATACTTGAGTTACTAAAAACTTACAAATCATGGACAGCGAAGAAAACCAGTTGCCCGAGAACCAAGAATTTCAGTGGTCTTACCTGAAAGGAGAAATAAAAATGCGTTAAGAGTGTTCAAATAACGAAAGAATAGATATGAATGGATGTGCAATTGTAGGTACAATGCGAAAAACCTTAGTAGAACCTCAAATATCACGCCCAACCTTATTTTTGAAAAAGTTATCACTCAATTACCTTATCTCTATTGATCCTTGAACGTATCCATGCCATTTGCCGTAGAACCAACACCAAACAGCAAAATGGAAATAATTCATATTTCAGGGCTGGCATATTCAAGTGCTAAATTTAATTGTCACTAGCGTTTAACGGTGTTTGTAATATCCCACCATTTTTCAGAGAGTGGGCAAAAATTCGAATGAAAAAATTTGAAGTGCTATTTCGCCCGCCATGAATATGCGTCGAATATTTGGAGAACCTAATTGCGGAGAGAAAAAGAATAATGGGGAATTTTCTTTCGTGAATATTCGTTTCAAATGATCGGAACTCGTCAAATTGGGCAGTCTAAGTTGGAAGACGGAGGTCGACAAACTAATACACAAATAGCAACCAAACCATTTCAAAGCAAACACGAAGGAAATAACAGCAACTCCACAATACATTGGTTAGCCGAGGATGAAGTGATAAAATAAGATGAAAATGGACTGGCTAACAGCTTGATAAATAATTAATCAATTTGCCTCGCATATCTCATGACAAGAACAGCAGTAAACATTATCTGTGACGATTCGAAGTTCACCAAACTGAAACATCACAGACCAACGGTAGTCACACAATCACACCAACTCCTCTAATGCCTGCTGACCGAGCAATCCCTGCCCCACGCTTTCATTAAGGCGTGCATGATAAGATGTAGAAGGCCAATGGAATCCCAACGATGTCTGATTTGGAGTAAGCCGATGCCGGTTGTATGAATTCCAGAACAATATTGTAGTGGAGACGATGCTATCTAATCTACAGCTACATAAATGCCTCACCTTCGACCAAAAAGATGTGTGGCATGGAATGCGAAGAGCATTTGGATATTGCAAAGGACAATGGAGAGGAAAGAGGATTTAAAGGGTTGGGTAAAGGGAAAAAGGTTTTCATCAAAGTCCCTGATATGACGTGCTTGCTAGTGCAAAACCATAAAAATATGAAAGTGGAAAATTTACTATTTAACATGCGTCAATTTTACCAGCTATAGAAGTTATCACGTATAATAAAAAGAACGGAATAAAAATTACCACTAATGGCCACCACTACCACTAATACGATAGACCACCAGTATACTGAGGCTGATCATGCAGAGCTGGATAGCAAGGAGGGGAAAATTCTATTCATTCAGATGAAACTTATGGTTTCCACCCCTGACCCCAAAAGTAGAAAATGCTATCCCTAAGAGAATAGGACGAACTTTAACTTTACCATTGCATCAAATAAACATGGTGAGAAATTACATCTGCAATCGTAAAACGAGGAAAAAATTAACGAATTACACTTCGAATTGGTTGACCACTCACCCTATTTACCAGATCTGCTCCCCAGGTTTTTTCCTGTTGCCTAATCTTGCAGTTTCGCTTGGAGGGCAGACATCGGACGAGGAGGTTATCGCATATGTAAATAGCTAGTTTGCGGAGAAAGGCGTCAACCTTTACTTGTACAGGATGAAAACGTTCGAAAATCGCTGAAAAGAGTGTATCGACTTAAAAATAAACTATGTTGAAAAAAAAATTTGAAGAATGTATTGGCATAAATAGAGGATTCATATAATGCACCTTTGAATGGTTACCAGAGCTAATGACGAAACACAATGAGTGAAAATGTCTCGAAATATCCAAGGAAGTGAATTTAAAATGAATGGATGTGTGTGTAACATGTATGTGCCCACACAAAATGGCATACTTTCATTGGTGGGATTCGCATGCAGTAAAGGCAATGATTTTCCATCGGACAGGTGTGCACGTGGTCCACGATATGTACTCACGGCACTTTGGATCGAACACAGTAAATACGCGTATCAGAATCCATCGACGTACGGGCATTGAAATCCATATTAGCGGATGACTCCGTTCATAATTTATTGCTGCGGCATCTCCCGCAGTTTCTTCAAAATCAAAAATTAATTTGAAGCAAATAAACCCCACAATGGAGAACGTATACTAAGTATTGATAATGCCAAAATGAATATTTTAATAGAAATGTGTTTGTTGTTGTTGTACAAGTTTGTGCAGGGTACATAATAGACTATTACAGCTATTGAGACGTCCTCTTACACTCTGAAAATTTTGGGGGCTTTAAAGGAACAAGATGTTGTGACGAAATACCGTACATACAATGTCACAGGCATTCGTTGTCGTGTGCGACGCGCCACAATCCACTAGGTAAAGCCAGTTTGAAACACTTAGGCTGTTTATATCTTAGATAAATTTCAAGAAACTGCGGGAGGTGCCGCAACAGTAACTTTTAACCTAGTGGACTGGCGCGTAATCTAGATTTTACAATGCGGATGTTTTAAAAGCATTGCGACGCCAAATGTAATGGCACGCCAGAAAAAAGTTAGGGTTGTTATCTTTTGCATCAAAAGGAATGAGATTACTTATGTTTACAAGATATCTAGGGCGATACCAAGAAGGAATTGTGTGAAGCGTTCAGCTGATCCAACATAAAAAGATTAGCGGAAATTTGAAAGAGAATCTGAAAGCATTTTGGTCGTACGTCAGATGGGTTCAGGGAAATAAGTCTGCAACTCATTAACAAATGATAAAGGCGAAAGAGTAACCAGCAGTTTAGAAAAGGCTATCTTGTTAAACTACTTCTTTCAAAGCGTCTTCATCAATGTCTCACCGATTGTCTCCTATTGCCTATCAAATCGTCCGACCTACGGGTGCCCAAAAATGAAATCTCACATAATGGAATTGAACTTTTGCTGAAGAATATTAAGCCTAATAAATCCACCGGACCCGATCAAATACCCGCTGGGATGTTTAAGGCTCTAGCTTCGGAAATTGCGCCGTACCTGGAAATAATATTTAAGAAGTTGCAGGTAGATCACAAGGCTCCCAGATATTGTAAAACGGCTAACTTAACACCATTATTTAAAAAACGGTGACAAGGAGAAACCGAGTAATTACAGACCTCTTTCCCTCACATCCGTTTAGTGCAAGGTTATGGAAAATGTAGTTCTAGTTCTACCATGAGACTATAATCAGGAGTTTTTTTGGTGTGGCTTGGAGTGGCGCATCCCAAACATTTGAAGAGCTAGGCCGAGAATCATTCAAGGAGGGAAGGTTATATTACAGATTAAACCTTTTGAATAATTTGGAAGGATGTCTTTTCAGCAATGATGATGAAAATGTATTGTTACCTCCATTATACAATGGTAGGAAATACATGTCAATAAAATTAGAGAGATTAAGTGTAGACAAGATATATTTAAGATGTCATTTTTCCACGAACGATCGGGGACCATATTTTTAGACCATAACATTTTTTGACCGCGGTAAGGTCATATTCGAGTCAAAATTAGTCTTGGTGTGTATAAGGGAGGCACGCTGTAGCACGTAAGCTGCCATGCCCAATAGTTTATTTTCGTAAGAAAGGTGATTTACTACATCTACGAGGTTGTCCCCTGGTGGACCCTGGCTGATGGCCTCCAGTCCTCATAAAATCTCACAGAAGCGTTTCCCTACCCCAACATCCCTACACCTTGTGCGTCCAGGTTATGTTTAGTGTACTCTCTACCGAACACCTGCACCGGCAGACTGTTCCAAGGGCGGCACTCTGGGGGCTGTTACTACACCGACTAGCACTGTTTCAATTGAAGTTCAGGCGCTGTAATTCAGTTGAGCAATCACTCTTTAAGTGCCTCCTCAGGAACTTCTAGCCAGCTACTCTGATCGCCGTGTTATAGGTTTTTCCTTCCACTCTCCAGAATACAAGAATAGTCAAAGAATTGCAAAAAATATGTATTCATTCACAAGTAGCCGATAAAATTTTAGTCTAAGATAAAATCAATTAAGAGGAATGCCATTTCGCATTATATTTGGGGGTTAAGATAAAAAAGGAACCCAACCGTTTAAAAAAACTATAAGGACTTAGAGTAAGTTGAAGAAGAGAGAGACCGCTCTCTCGCGTATGTGTGTGCATGCAAATTAAAGGGAGCTTAAAAAAATGTCGCCGTTGGGTTGATGTTAAGCCGTATGAACGTCAGGATACACTTCGTAGATATATTATCTTTCGCATACAACAAGGTGGGGGTGGGGGGGAATGGGAAGGTGGGGGGAGGGGTGGCGGGGGGCCGCGAAGGATCCTTCTAACGCTTTTTTCAACCGATGGGGCACGAGAGGGAGCACAATAGGTTTAATGGCGCGGGAGCAAGTGGGGGGAGGGTGCGGTGTGTTGGGAGAGGCATTAAGGGTTCGAGATGGAGGGGGTGGGGAGGAAAGTGGCGAGAAGGGAGACCGAGAGGGGTGCGGCGATGCTCCGCGTGGGTGCGGTTGAGAGGCGCGGCGAAGGAGGAGGCGGACGCGGCAGTGAACGGGCCATTAATCGCGAAGCTAGCCAAAATGTCTCAAAAGGAGTTATCAGAATACTCCTCGACGACTGGATAACAGATTAAAATGTGCTTGAGGTAAGCACGGGAGTCCGAGTATCTGGCCGAAATTTCACTTCGCTCAGGTCTGCACTCGATGAAGAGGCGCCGATGTGATTTGGCGTGGGTGGCCAAGGATCGATGCGCTGCAGTTAGTCCCGCAGGTCAAGAATGAGATTTGGGCTCGAATGATGCGGAGACCGAAAAGAATGAAATCAAAATCCAAGGGCCTGGACTTCCGATGAGGGGAAGAGTGGAGCGAATGAAATTCACCGCGCGCCATAGGAGCCTATCACAGGCGACGGGAAGAGATCTCGGAAGGATAGCACGCTCAAAGGGAAACGCATATTGCGAAGGAGGTCCCGAATGAAGTGCGCTTACGGTCCCTTGAGAAGATTAACCTACACAAAAGGGAACATCGCCAGCAAACGATATTACCTCGTCCCTGCAGGCTTGGAACTAGCAGTACCAAGAGAATCGGATGCAAGCTCAGGAAGAGCAGCTGCTGCGGAGTCGTCGAGAACCGGTACAGATGTGGATATCGCTGATCAAACGGGGATGTGCAATGAGAGAAACTTGGATGTACTACCCTGTCCAATAAATACACGAAATGAGGCCATAAAAACTTCATTTTGCAAATTTAGTCTTCATCGATCGTAATAAAGCTAACAGTTTCAGGCTTCACTTTGTGGAATTCCTTCATGGTGAGGGTGAAAAATAAGGAAAACTTTACACTCCACACAATTTTAATGCAATACGATCATGGTTTCGCCAACCTGGTCCAATAGATCACCCTCACCTTCCCTTCACCCACCAATGATTACTACACTACCACCCCTCTCCTTTACCTCCCCCACCTGGCGCCTGACTATATAAGTTGAAAATTTTGTTGAATTGTACCTCATGATGATGCGCTTATTTTTTACCCTTACATCGAACTTGTCTCCTTCAAAGTACTCTCCATTCGTAGGCTATGCACTTATTCCATCTTCTTTTCCACTGTGTATAAAGCACCCTTGGAAGTCCTCGGCAGTTGGGATTTTTTGTTTTCTCGTCGTTTCTTTCTTTATTTTGCTCACATCTTCCCAGTGATGTCTCCTCATCACATTTTTGCATTTTGGGATTAGGAAACAGTTTCAGGGGGCAAGATTTGGCAAATAAGGATGGTGATTGATTTTTTTGCCAGAAAATGGCGAGCTATCAATGCTGAATGTGCAGGTGAATTGTCATAATGAAGGAAACATCTATCCGTCATATTCGGTTAAAATAGTGTGCACTGTTGATTTTCCTGAATTCAGTTAATCGGCTATCATTCGGATAGTCTTTCGATGATCGGAAGGACAAGAGACCGCACACGATCAATGTTGTCGTCAACACAGGTGGTTGAAGGTCGTCCCGGCCTTGCATCAGCGTTGCGTGACGCCTTGTCGGCCATCTTTAAAACGCTCAATCCATTTGAAAACGGATGTTTTCTTCAGAGTATTATCACCGTAAACAGCTGTGAACATTTCAGTTATTAGATTTACCAAACTTTACCGAAAAACTTAATGTTGATTCGTGGCTCCTTGATTTTGTCAACTTCCATTTTCGACAAACATTAAATACAAGGACAAATGAAACTAACATAACTGGCACCATACGCACAGTTCGACGATTCGCCAAGAACATACGGTTCATTGGGTCTCAATCAACTGGCGCCGCAAGTGGGCGGGGCTATTGCCCGCGGCATGTCCGCCAGGTTGCTCCAGTTTGCGCATTTATTGGGCAGACTACATATGAGAAAGAGATATAAGAGGAAAATGCTATGGTGGAGTTTTTGTTTGGAAACCAGAAGAACTCTAACGATTGGGCACACTTGGTCGAACAACCTATTTCCTAGGAACATAATAAATGACCACGTAGGAGTTAGGTCACGATATTCATGAAGACTATGCAAAGGGATATATAAGGAGGAAGAAAGGTTTAAGAGCGCAAGCAGTGAGAAGGGAAGAATCAAGGGTTGCAAAATTTGCATTAATGTGAAGAAATGTACGTAGAATTTCACCGAACTACCAGGTCCCTGCCATTGTACATATTAAATTTAAATGCATATTGAATCAATTGGTTAGATTTTTATTTAATTTACCGTCATGGGTATTCCTAGCTGGTGAATTTCTCGAGTGCTCAACGCTTTTCCACCCAAGATAGGCGATTCATTCATGAGCGAGTACTTACTACCCGCTAACGGTCGCAGATTTGATTTGATTGAAAGACAAACGGGATTATACCGGCAGCATTTTTTACTTGATGAACACGAACATGTTCAAGTTTAATAACAAGTAGCTGCAATCACAGCTACGGCATAACTATCGATTTCCTTGCCAATAAATCGGAAGAAAAAGGTGCACTTCATTTTAAATTAACTTAGAAGAATCAAAAGGTTCATTTTTCAAAAATTTTACTTTTAAATTGGACCTCGGTGTCCGTCTGTATTTCTTTTGTGAGTTTCGAAATGAAAGGACTAAGAGAATTCAGGCCTCCGTCCGTGTTCTCCGCCTCACCGGGGAGAGCGTGGCAAGAAGAAGTGGATCATACGGAGTTTCGCGTCATAATTTAATTTCCATTCCATTAAACTTTGTGAAAAAGCGGTAAGATTGGAATAACTTCGTAAGATCTCCATTATTTTTAAATTCAGAGACGACGCCGAAGTTCAGCTTGCACATATAAATAGAGTCATTAAGGTCTTATTCATTTTCCTACTGAACTTTTGACGATTAGTCCTCAAACTCTACACTAGGAGAGAAAAGTTTAAGAAGCTTTTTGCAACAGCAATAGTATCTTCCAGGTTCCAGGTCGGAGTACTCATTCCGGAAGCGGAAGTCGAGAAGCAAAGTCCGCCAAAGTGATTCACTTTCGAAGAGAGTGCTCAAATTAATGGCGTAGTTCTTCAGGCATATTATCACTCGCTCGTTACTTTTTAATGATAATAAAGTTAGGTTACGTTTGGATAGGCAGTGTAAGCCAACATTCATACTAATAATCGACTTATGGGAGCACTGGCAAGCGAGGCCTACAATCAATTAAAAAGAAGAAAGTCAAATGAAATAGAACGTAAAAATTGTTCCAGAAGCGAGGTTTTTGCTTACATTTAGCAACCGCGCCAAAAGGGTCAAAATATTCAGCAAACTAATATAAAGACATTTCGCACACACGATTTTATCACTATGGATGGCATTGTACGAGGGTAATCCCAGAAGTACCCGGCCCATCAAAGAAAACAAAACTTTTGGAAATATATGTATTTATTTTTCAACGTAAAACTCCTTTCATCTCTATGCACTTTTCCCAGCGATGTTCAATAAGTTCGACACCCTTTTTATTATAAGAACTGTCTTACTCCTCAAATTAACCATTAAATTCCAACATCACTTCTTCACGGTTGGAAAATCTTTGACCACCGAGCCGTTTTTTCAAGTTTGCGAAGAGAAAATAATCCGAGGGGGCTAAATCTGGTGAAGAGGGTGCATGAGGTAGCAACTCAAACTTTAATTCATGAATTTTGGCCATTATAATAACGGATTTGTGAACTGATACATTGTCTTGATGAAACAACACTTTCTTCAGAGCCTAATGAGGGCGCTTTTGTTTGATTCCTTCGCTCAAACGTTGCAATAAGTTCGCACAGTATTCGCCGGCGATATTTTTTCCTTTTTCAAGATAGTCAATAAAAATTATCCCACGCGAATCGCAAAAAAACGAAAATTCTGCTTTGTTGCTGTAAAACTTGTTGCTAAACACTCAATTGAAACATCTTCACGACACTGGTTTTGCTCGAGTGTGAGCAATCACGGCCCCCATCTTGCACAAAGCTTTCTCATGTCCAAATTTTTAATTAATATGCAATGAACCACACTTTTTGAAATTGCTACTATGTCTGCCAGCTCGCGCAATTTCAGTCGAAGATCACCCGGTATCACTTTGTGGATTTTCTTCACCGTTTCTGGAGTCGGCACCTCATTTGGTCGACTAATGCGATGCTCAGCTTTGCCACTCGTACTGCCTCGTTTAAACTCTGCTACCCAATATTTTACTGTTGTAAACAAAGGAGCAGACCAAGATGACTGACTGACTGATGCTTAAGTACTGCGCCGTTTGGCGCATTTTATACCGATACCCAGCTATGCTGATAAACGGCTGTGTGATATAAGAGCAGACCCAGATTAGAATCCAGTTCAGCTTTTATATGGGTTGGGCTGAGGCCTTTCAAATAATACAAGTATTGTATCACATAACAATGACCAATTTTCTCCATTTTCACAAATTCACTGAAAACCTTCACTATTGACGGCTGCCAAACAATTACTAAACAACGTAGCGTCTTCAAACTTGAAACAAATGCTTTATAGATTACATACTTTCTAATACAGTGATATTTTTTTGAAACAACTACCGCCATCTCTAGTTCAGTCCGGGTATTGGACCACCCTCATACTCACTGAGTTTTTAATTTGGACCGACTTGAGCGATTGAATTGGCATCTAAATCCTGGGTCGGAAACTGGCGGAAATGCTTCATGGATGAAATGACGGCTAATAGGATGGAATTAAACGACCACCTCGGATGTCGTAATTAGCAATCAGCAATGCGTATGTGGTAATCACCACAAGTAACCGATGTACCTGTAGCTGCCAATCAATAAATAAACCTCGTCACGGCGCCTTTAGAATGCATTTTCTTATGAGTGCGAGTCCACGTGTACGTTCGAGCACCCCCACGATACACAATGCGTTATCAATTGTCACTCTGAATCGGGAAAATAATTTTTCACATCCAAGTTTCATCGACCATTTGAAAGCTTCGAATCAAAGACAACAATCAATAGTTGAAATAGAATTAAATGGAACCTCTGTTTGCACCCAATAGATCTCGTTCAATTTCCACAGTCAACAAACTTCATTACTTTCTTTCATTTGAGACATAAATCCATAAAAGAACGTCACGTACGAAATCATCAACCCGTTCGGTCCGTGATGAACAAACGATTTCAAAACGAATAAATTCGAAGGTTGGCTAGGGTACACCGTGGTAAGGCTGGAGAACTTCTTAGTAATCCATATAATCCTGTACAACATAATTTCTCCAAGGTGGATTGCTCCCAACAATCGCGCAGAGTTGGTATTCAGGCGGTATCATCTGACCTACAACCCCAGAGAGGTGTGGGTGATGGTCCGATGATCCTAATGGCCACCACTCAATCGTCGAAATGGTGTTCCCAGGCGCTGGGGGCGGGAGGGGGGGTAGGGGGGAGGAAAAGTGGCAACGGGGAAAGAGCCGCCAGCTAAGCGCTGACACGGCGCGGCGGCGGCCGATCACGCCTTGAGGGGGGCATTTCGGGATATAGTCATAAGGGCTAAATCCTGCCTAGATGAATCCGTTGTAAATGGCTTCCAAGATGCATTCCAATTTGTTTCACTGTGCACCTACGTGGAAAGCGTGATACCTGTAACTCAACCAAATCTCATCACAAAATTATTCAATCTTCAGCTGGTATTCACTTTTCGCACACCGCGAATTGGCGGCGGTAAAAATAAGCAAAATGTGAAAAGGAGAATCGTCCAGAAACTCCTTTTTTCCTTTCTGTGGCAATTTGGTTTTCAAGATTCTAGAATATTCCGAATCTAGTAGTATAAGAGAAGATATATCTTTTTGGTACTGGTATCGTTATGACACCAGTACTCAAAACCCCTAGGTTTCGTTCATTTAATTATTTTATTCATATGGATTTGGTTGTGATACCTATGGTATAAATAACATACTATTACGGTTAAGGTTAAACAATGGGGTGGAAATGGGGACAGTAAAGGGACAAAAGGATAGGTGTTAGAAGGGTGCCCAAGAAGAAGGGCGTTATTGGCCAGTAACTTAGAAAAATGCATAAATAAAAGTCTGATGCACAAATTACTATGAAACGTAGCCGCGTATGAACCAGAAACCTTGTTTCCGAGGCAAGAGAGTGAGTGGTAGGCTTCCGGGGCGTGGAAGTGGCGAAGGACGGAGAAAATAAGTTGGACAGAGAGGAAGACCAATGACGAAATTTTCCTTATGGTGGGCGAAGAGAGGAAGCAGGGCAGTTTAAAAAAAAGGCGATGAAACAGGGTGGAAGAGTCATCGATAGGCAGTGGAACATTGAAGGCCGTGAGAGACGAGAGAATGTTGGGAAACGGGACAGAGGAAGGGCCTTTTAGACGACTTTGAGGCAGACGGAAGTTATAAGGAGGATATAATGAAGGGCATCCATCGTACACGAGGAAGTGATCTCACGAATACGTAGAATATTACAGCCATTAGGGACCGTCTGATATCCACCTTTAAATAAACAATTTGTTTTGAATGAATGAATTTAGGAAGGCTTCAAACCAGGAGTGAGAGGACACATAGCAACATAAATTAATGACCACGTTTCAGGAGTCTCTCTGGGAGAGTCCGGGACAGTTGGCAACCGTGGTTTGGGAAGCGGCAGGGATGAGGTCGAGAGGGGAGGGGCCGAGAGGGAAACAAACGAACGAACGAGAACCAGACCCCCTCGACGTGGAAACTATCCCCCCACCCCCCCTCTCTCCTCTTTATTTATTTTTTCAATCGCTCGGAGAAAGTGTGAATGGATTAATGGATTTTTTTTATCTGCCGTTTCGAGCAATTGAGTTATCGGGAAAGAGTTGAAACGGGTGGAGTGGGTAGGTGAGAGGGGGCAGACACGGAAGGGGCGGAAACGGGGTTTGGGGGCCCTAATGGAGGAGAGAAGAAGCGCAAGAAGCCGATCACTCATAAGGCGGGGGTGGTGGATTGGAGGGGGAGGGGGTGGTGCGACTACGGACGGCTGACGACGCGGGCCGCGGGGAGCTCCTGGGGGGGGGGGGGAGCGAGGTCCCGGGTCGAAGGGTCCGAGGCTATAGATTCCGCATGACGCCACGAGCGAACGAATGCCTACCCGCCCTCAATTGCTGTTCGGGAGCTTTAAGCCGCCCAATTGATTCGGAAGCCGAGCAATTATTCAGTCCGCGGGACCGATTGCTACAGGGAACTAGATACGGTGAATCGACTGGATAGAAGAGCTGAGAATGCGCGTAACCCATTTTAAGATGGTAAGTTTCGAATGAACTTGAAGCAGATATTTTTATAACGTTTCATTCGCATAATATATATTTGGCAATGGCAAATAGACACGTTCACAGTTCCTAAGAGAATTGGCGAAAAAGGTAAACAATGCCAAGATACGGACGACTGTTACTTTCGAAAGAAAGATTTGGACAACGAAAGTACTTAGTTATGCTGTTTTAGATAGCAATTCAGTCATACTCGGTAAAGATAATCTCAAGCATCAATCTGAATAACAGGATGTGTACCTACCTACCTGCGTGTCAACTTGGTATTAAAGTGGCAAAATATAACTTACAGTTGAACACAGATTTATCTCAAAATAGCACTATATTGGCCGTGGGAGATGTTCAAAGACGTTTTCTCCGATAAAGTTATTGTTCTGTCAATTGTGTCGATTGCGTGTTGAGAAAAACTGCATCAGTGTGATAACACTGGCCGCTGATAACCGTTATTAACTGTCATTTTAATAAGAGTCTTGCTACCCCTACTCGAAATGCCGTCCACAGTAGTCGAGACGTTCTTTGGGGGACGAGGTAGTTCTGTGAGTAGAACCCTGAACTGCTGACCTAACGGCCCGATTCAATTCTGGGTGGATTCTCTGGGCACCCTTAACTCCACCCTAGCTATGTGATTTTTCGGGTGCCAAATCTTCCAGGAAAACCATAACAGGCACAGGGTAAGGGACTGGCCCCCCTTATTGCCCTGATGTGTGAACTTCACACCCCGTTCCGCTTAGGACTAGGAGAGCTCGGCTGCAACCTATCAAACTGACCTTCGGGATGATATTTGGATATTTCTAAACACTATCGTTAAAATTTTAAATACTGTGCTTAAACTATTTTTGGTAGGATTACTCTGGGTAGACTCATAGTTATTCGTGGGTTTATTAGAGCTACTGCTGCTCTTGTGTTGTCTTCTGAAATAACACAAGCATCATAAGCTTCATCAGAAGAAAGTCTTACAAAATTCTTGAGAAGGATATCTTTTATTGGCGACCTGTTAACTAGAGACCGTGATTTTTCCGGTGTATAGTTATTGCTACGGATCTATCTCAAAATGAAAAATAATTATCAATAAACGATAAAACGAAGATTCTACTCTAATTTCACCAATTCTTTTTTCGCACCAATATTCACGTACTCGCACTATTAATAGCTAAAAATGGAGAAAGCCCATTCAACTGACTTATCTGGATTACGTATGAGATGCTCTGTTGTGTTATATTCCGCATTTAAAACGTAAGTCAACCACTACTACAGAGCAAGTTAATAAACCAGAGAGCACTGTCATAGTATTTGCTCTTAGCATAGACCATGAGTGTATTCAGCAGTTATCCGTCGATAACATCGACTCCTTTTAATTAAGAAAATATGTAATATTATTGAAACATACTTTTTAGTAGCTATAGCTTATGAGTTTGAAGTAAGTAATAGTCATAGTCAATAAAAATAGCAATTAAAATTTATTTAACAATAAAACTGAACTGCTAAAAATCAGCCAACTAATCGTTTCACAGTATTTCAGCAGACCGAGCACGAATCTGCTTCATGAGAACTGATACTTTAATGATATTAACACTGCCTGAAACAATTTTTGGGTCAAAGATGACAAGGACTTAATTTGATTTATGTTTCTTTGTCACACGGATAAATGTAAGACATGCATCAAAATGAACTCTTATAATTTGAATGAAAGTAAAAACGAATTCCAATCGATCAAGACGAAAAAGAAGCGAGTATACACAATTCTATTCTATTCTCGACGGTGAGATAGAAAGGCCATTAAGGGAGATGAAACCAAATAAGGCCGTGGAGGTGGACAACATTCCGGCGGAACTACTGAAATGTTTAGGAAAATGTGGGAAGAAGACTCTATGTATCTACGAGGAAGAATTATGACCATAAGACTTTGTGAGATCAGTGTTAGTTCCTATTCCAGAAAAATAAAGGTTACGTCATGTGAGGACTACAGAACAATAAGTTTAATATACCACGCTGCTAAAGTTGTTTTCAGGAGCATCCAAAAAAGGATAAAGAGTAGGGCAAATGATTACTTAGGGGAGGATCAGTTTGATTTTGGGAAGGGGAAGAAATTGGCAGGTAAAATGATATCTTGAAAGGTTATATGTCTTTGACCGTTCAACACAATCCATGAATTGAGAACTAATGATAGCCTTGCATTCGAGTCCAAGGATAAGATGCAATCATTGCCCACAATGTCTTCTACAATGAAGAGTCTTGTGTCTGCAGACTGGTGACAGTGATAATCCATTGGTCCAAATATGCGTAAAATGTCAACTCGATATACATAATTTGAACGTAAGCACGACTCCTGTTTTCGAGGATAACGTTTCACATGCTCACCCGTCATCTGCCGCACGATCGCGTCGCATTTGTCTTTCGATACTCTGAGCACCGAAAAAAGGGGATTCCTAGCGGCGTCAAGGGAAGGCAATACGATGGGCATGGAGCCGGGAACGCTGATCGGTATCCACAATTTTGCAGCGAGGGAAACTGGATATCCACATTCCGAGGGGGGAAAAAGAGTTTTCCTCATCGTGGCAGTTAACTTCATTTACACGTAAATGGAGTCATTTTCTCGGAATCCTCTTCGGAAAAATATTGAGTGAGAGCAGAGGGTGGATTTCGGGCGAGGCGGTGGATGACACCAACATACCAGATTTTCGGTGAGAGGGTGGATGGGGCCCAGCACGTGTGACACGAGAGCCCCGTCTCTCCGGCAACCGGAAGGGGTTCGGGGAAATCACTTAGCCGCGCCAAACAGACAGCGAGGTGTCGCCGCCGTCGGCAGAGGGACGGGTAAAAGGAATACCCTATTTTTTCATGCCTTCAGTCAACAGGATACGCCTATCGAAAAAAATCCCTCCCTTCCTATCGCCCGACTGGAAACTCAAGCCCCAAGTATAACAGAACGCCCTTTTGAAACGGCCGGGTGACTCTGAACTGCAACTGAGCGATACAGATGCACCGGGTGAGATTCTTTCAGTTGCTGATGTCCCATCCAATTGCAATGGCAAACAAATGTTATGAAGTACTTGCACCAAATACAGCCTTCGTTCCATCCGAAAAATATTGTACGATTGATAATATTTTCCTTAACGATTGTTAGTAAAGTGTTTTCAATTATAGATGGTGAAGCGCTCAATTTAATGAGTTTGTAAACAAAATAGTTTCTGGAGAGACTTGGTGGAAAATCTTCATATTGAAATTTGAAAATTAAACAACTTGGCTTTTCCACATAAAAATGTTATGTGGAAAAGCCAAGATGTTTAATTTTCAGATTTATTGAGTTGGTAAAATGGAAGTGATAGTTCCTTAAAAACTTGTTACCTTTGCCGAAAAGATACCTTGTCATCACTCCCAAATCATAACCTGACAATTAATTAAGAAAGCACATTGAAAGAAAACTGCCCATTAAAAAAACTCCTTAATACCATTAAAGAATTTGGCTACTCCTTCCAAATTTGTTCAATGCCTATCAATTAAATCTGACTAAAAAAGACTGCATGTACAGTATTTTTAGCAGAGAATTTTAATTTTGACGTGAATAACAAGGATCCCCGGAAAGTCTTTCCTCCGATTTAAGACAGAGGAATTGTTGACCACCATCACTGCGATGCATGGCTTTGATATCATTACAGGTAATGTAATAATATAGTTGTATGTTTCTGTACTGTACTGTATTGTGTATAATTCTAATGAACTCAAAATTGTGTCGGACGACCTCTCTTGAAGTATTATCCGCAACAAAGGAAAGTCAATTTTCATATCGTTTCGTATGTCACCTTAACTTCTGCCCCTTGTAAAAGAATCCAGCACACCGGTAGTATTCGAACGACAAATAGCGACGGGACAAATACATGGTTTATATTAAAAGTATCGAAAAAGTAGATTTATTCAGATATATTGCTAAAATGGCTCAAAATTTTTCAAAGTACTTCTTCCCTTGACCTTCGACACACACTTTTTCCAGCGGCTTCTCCACGTCTCGAAGGTTCCCTGGAAGGCGGATTCCGGAATGTCTTTAGGGGTAAGTGTGTAAACACCCTTGACGGCACTCAGGGTCCTTTGAGGGAAGTTTTCACTTTAAGGAATAGAATACTTTAGTTTTAGTATATTATATTCTTCACGATAGCGTTGCGGAAGATTTTCGCAAGCAGACAGTCAACTCTTCCCTCTTGGTCGTGCGTCAAGATCTTCGGGACGAGTTTATCGCAAATCTTTCGCATCACCAAATTTTCAGTGATAATGGTGTGCACTGTCCCCGTCTTATCAATGCCAATACGAACTGAGATCATGCGCACACCTAACCAACATAGTCTAAATTCAGCACCGCATGCACTCGTCAGGAATAAAATGTTCACCAATACCTTTTACACAAACCATGTATTTGTACAAAAGCCAGATTGATTCGAAGTTATTATCGTTCAGCTTGGGAATGGAAGTGGTTTTTTTCTAGAATAACAGTCTCCGACAATTTCAAACGGCAAAGATAAGTGCACGGGGCTCGCTGCGGGGGAGACAGGGCGGCAGTGGTAGAGGGATGGATTAAATGGCTTCTGGGGGTCGCGTCAGGTCTTCCGAGAGGGGAGAAGGTTTTGGCCCAGCGGGCGGGGATGCCGTCCGCGGCCGAGTCCTTTTTTAATCTAGGGGACTCGAATGATAAACATGAGGGGGTTAAAAGTGAAGCCAATGTATACATCCTTCTGTCAACCAAAAAGGGTCTTTTAGGGTCCCCATCATTTGTCATTTATTTTTTGATTGGCGAGGATTAAGAGGGTGTCACAAGCGAGGAGAGGCGGGGGGAGAGCGGGGGACCAAAGGGGGAGAGTGAGGGGGAGGGGGCAGCGAGAGTGGACTCTGTGGCCAAATTATTCATCCAGAGAGAGCGGGCCAGAGGAAATTAAACGAGCTGACGCGATTCCCGCACTCACGGAGACGATGCGGGGGGCGAACAAGAGAGCTCGGAGGATATAATGATAAGGAACTGTACGCACTTAGAGTGGACCCGAGACACATGAAAACTATTCTCATAATTTTAACTTTAAGTGGCTCGTATTAGAAGTCTAAGAAAAATTTCTATGCCAATGAATATAACCCTCAGTTCATCAATTACAAAGGAAGAAAAATACATAAACTTCGGAGCAATCAGTCTGACGATCCATACATCGATGATACTATCAAGATTAATTTACCAATAAATGGAGACAAAAGGGAATTGAAAGGAAAATGGATGAAATAGAGGTGGATCAAAGATGGACGACAAGAAGAATATTTGGAAAATACCGTCTCGAGACTATGATGAAATGAAGAATCGGCATAGTGAAACAGGACAGTTTCCATTCATATGAATAAACTGCATTCACATACAATTCAACTTCTGAAAGAAGTAACAATCATAAGAATAATTTTTGCCAAGGTGTTTTTGTTTTAGTAACCGTGCATTAAGGGGCAGCGCTGAAGCTTTTCTACCGCCAGCCCCTTCCATATTAATGGACCTCTAGTTATTCAAAAAGGAAAGCTTAGTTGCATGGATACGGATAGAACAAGAAGAAAACCGCAGGATTAGAGTGAAAAAAGAAACTTTGCACTTCCACATAAAGATTTAATACTCCATGGCCATGGTTTCGATGCTGCGAATCATCATTAAATGATATACATAACATTTCTTTCAACTTCTATAGCCTGGCTCCACAAAGGGTAGGGGGAGCAAGGGAGAGGGGGTAGGTTTAGTACTGGTCCAGCGACCTACTAGTGAGCTATAGGAGGGGTAGGGTAGGTATCGGAAGGTTTTTGGCTCAAATTTGTGGACGTTTATGTTCATTAAATGAAGAACACAATGTAAAACTCCACCGTTCTTAGAAATTAGCAATTAATTGAAAATTATTTTATCGTCTTGCTACTATCTCTAAAAAAGAAATTAATTGAAATATTAAATCTTTATATGGAAGTGCAAAGTTTCTTTTTTTAACCTCATCATGAAGGAATTCCACAAAGTTAAACCTGAATCTGTAATTTTTAAGGAAGCCGCACTTGAATGTATGATTCGCAGTGACTCCACTGAACGCCGTTGTTTCTACTGTTAGCGGATGCATTTATTCGGGTGTCCCGCGCATTTCCATTCTTGGACCACCCTCTGCACATGCCTCTATCCCTTTTTCATGACTATCATCATGTGCTGACGTCATTTCTCAAAATGCTTCCTGTGCGGTTTTCCGTAGTTCAGGCTGAGATTGGTTTGGAGTAGTCGCTAGTAAACTGATATGGCACCCGAAATACCTGGGTGTGAGTCCCAGCAGTGGCAGAAATTTTCTAAATATCCCAGATGAATTTTGGAGGCACTTAGTACTTGAGTAATTGAGAGCACTTAGCATGTTGGGTGCATTGCCTAGAGCAGTTTTGAGTGGCACTCAATAGGATTTTTGGCGCAAACAACAGAATTTCACCTCAATTTAACGCCTCATCCGACGCTGACCGCCGGATGGGACGTCAACTTGTAAACCCTGTCGTCTTTCATTAAGAGTAGGCTATTACCGACGCCGGGATTCTCTCCACCCTTCCCTCAAAATCCTACCTCTACCCACCTCCAATTCCAAAAACATTTCGGATTTCTTTTCTAAGGTGGTGAGGGATGCAGAATAACTGCAGCAGATAAGAGACGGTCGGCAGCAATGGAAATGTTTTTGCTGAGAAAGACAGTCGATGAAAAGGGAAAAATGAACTACGGAGGGAGATAATGACTGTGGGACACGTGGAACAAGTAATGACAGACGTCAAAGATAAGAAATGTGTGTTGGTAGACATCAACAGACATTAGAAGAATTTAGTGGATTCTTGCGACAAACCAATCAATGGGTTGATGATGAACAATGATCATGATGGAAGACGACGAATCCACGTGGCGTGACGATGTTCACGTTGGCCCAAAGTCGGCCCCCAAGAGCCCCCTCGGAGGTGGGCGTTCATTACCTGCCTCCTGGCAGCGAAGTCTTCCTACTGCTCGGCCGCCGACAGTCTTTAAAGAACGCCGGAAACTTCTTCAGCCTGTTACACAAGGAGACCGCCGCCGCCGGACGCTCCCCGCCGCCCAGCGGCTCCGGGAAGTGCACCCGCATACCCCTCCCCCCGGGCTCACGCTCCTCGCAGCCAAGCCGCCAACTCGAACTGATTTCCGGCCCCCTTAATGCGCTCACAGCCGCGGGGACGCACACTAGATGCTACGAAACACACACCCACAGTCACCAGCCGCTTACTAACTAATTCGATTGAGCCATCATCCCGGGGATAGGGCAGAAATCCTTAAGCGGGAGTGATGCTTGAGCCAGTCGGTAGGCACTGAGCCGTTGTCATCGCCCCACAACTCCTCTTTTGCCCTCGTGCCGAACAGGTTTTCCAGGCTGGTTATAGGTGGGCTCCCTTGCAAACTAGTGGCGTCGTTTTCGAGACTCGGGACTGGCAGAGAGGCGCCCTTATCACTGGCCTTCCTTATCTCAATCCCCAGCCAGCCCCGTCGACGTCTTTCTCCTTCACTTCCCGCCCACTCCCTCCTTATCAACCACAGGTGCCCGCCTCCCGAGTTTCCTCCCGGCTCACTCCCCCTCCCCCACAGGCCCCTCTAACCACACTCCCTCGCCTCGCCTCCAGGGAAATACGTGTGGAGAGTGACTTCAGGAGGGGCGCTTGGTTACTTGAAAACACTTAGATTGGGAGGGGGGGTCACTCCAAGCGAGGAGTTGGGGCTGCGTGTCGATTCGATAAGGCGACTGGGTGCCGATTTTACTTTTGCGTCGACACCGACTTTTGTCGTCGGCGTTTGATAGCCGGTATTGATATAGACCTCGACATCGATGTCGACAGCGGTATTTATGTCGAGGACGACATCGATGCCGACGTTCTAATTTCTGTGGTGATCGACATGGACATAAGTACATACTGTTAGACATGTTTCATAAACACGAAAAAGAAGCAAACGGCTCCGTATGCTTCGAGGTCAAGTCAATAAATAAATTGCCAGAAGTCAATTACTTCATACCATGTTTAAATTACGCGCGCATATTTTGACAGCAGGGCAGATATGCTTGTCGTAGAGGTTGCGTGACATCTCGCGGTGAGTGAGCCAGTTAGTGGCAGCCAGTGCAACATGGCGAGTCTGTTGCATGAGTGTACACGAGAAGAACAGCGTACGTGAATCTAAACGAGGACAGCTGTTACAAACATTTCATTGAGAAAGCTTGAAAGGTCCACCGCACAGTCTCCCGACTTAGCCCCCAGTGATTACCACCTGTTCGGGCCCTTAAAAAGTCCGTAGATTTAGTAGTAGTCCGTAGTTCGTAGTCCGTCCGTAGTCCGTAGATCCTCTGCTGCGACAGCAAACATAATAAGACTTCTTTGCCGTCGTCTATCCAGAAATTGTAAAGAGACGGGGAATGTGTCTGAATGTATACAAGGTAAGCATGTTGAAAAGTAAAATAAATTTCAAGAAGTTACTTCGAGTATGTATTATTGCCTCTGTCTTTATACAATTTTACGAGGTATTTATTGACTTACCCTCATATCTATTTCGGCCTCGCAATTGTCAACGCTTGCAACACCGACAAGGAAATGGTATTTGGGGTCGTCGACATTTCAAAGAAGGGTCGACATTATACTGATGTAGCGTCGCTATACCAAAAGTGGTTGTCCCAGATCCCTAAATTGAGGTAGCAGTCGAGGCTGCTTTCTAAGAAATTCACTGCATAACGTAAACTTAGTCACAACCTAAGAACATGGCGGGAAAATATACGAAAAAGTGCCGCCTCTTGGGAATAAGGAAAGTCGATACGAAAGTTAGAAGGTACGCAATTAAAGGACGGAATTAAAGCATATTTTCGTCGAAAAACCATACAAATACAAAAAGAATATTTGTACAATGTAACAAATGAAAGTAAGTAGCGTACGATTAAATACGTTTCGCCTCGAAAGGAAATTCAATTAAGGAGGTGGACGAAAATTATTCAGGTAAGGTCCAGTGATAAAGGCGATTTTGCCGACATTTTCTGGAACCATCATTATTTCTAGATGCTTGGTTACATCATTGTTTCAGGTGATAAGCAATGGAGATATTTCCCGTTGTCTTCCACTATAACATTACTTCACGTGAAATTAACATTTTAATGTGACAATTGACTTGAGACACTTGTACCTGAGGATGGCTCTGTGGGTTGAAACATGCGTCGTGCAATAAAGCTATATTATCTGGAAACATTTTATCACCTTGGTTTATTATAGATTCCCTCCACTAAATCAACCCAGGCACTGTGGACCTATATTTCATGGGTGACCCTACCAGGAGCAAATATCATTGCTCTCGCCTGCATAGCTCTGGAGTTCATCAGAACACACAAGCCCTTCCGCCATGTCAAGGTTGTATTCCATGGGGACGGTAAAATGTTCGATATTATGCATAAATTTGCATCCCCATGCCGAACAATCGTCACCTCGTTAATCTTTTTGAGTGACGGACGAAGTTGGAAACGAAATGCAGTAAAACGCGATTTGAGGAAAGGGTATCCTCCCACACCACTCAATCGTTCATCTCCTCCTCCCCACGACCCATCCGTCTCCGCCCCCGCTTCGCCCCCTCTCTGCGGGGGCGATTGGAATCGAGGCGCCGCCATTCCATTAATCATTCTCGGAGAACATTGAGACGTCTTTCTGGAGGAGGTTGGGGAAACTACAATCAAAAAGGGAGGAGAGGAAGACCGAGTGCAACAAGGAAGGAAAGCTGACATTTGGGACAACTGCGAAGAGGTCACACAAGAAGGGAACATCAAAAGGCATAAAAAGCGGCATAACTTCAATCTAACACATTCACAATCTATTCCATGAATCCCACGCTACAGCCATAGTGTTGACGTCGTACGTCACAAGAATAGATCACAGAGAGGACATTTCGCTGAGGGAGAAACAAGTCGTTTTAGCATTTTACTCATCAGGCCCTCTCCGAGAATGTCCAAGTTTAACGGCGCCAATTTACTCTCGGCTACCTGGTTATTCATGAGAGGAGCTCGGCATAATTGAACAGTCGACGAGGGCCGGGAGGTGAGCCTCGGCGTCGGAGGGAGTCCCTGCTGCATTCGAGCCACAAGCTGGGTGCGCACTCCCTACCGGGCACCGCCGTCGATTGACCATGGAGTGACTTCGGGACAAGCAGTGACTAAGTTCACGCCGCCCGCGCCACCCGCCGGCAATATTCGGAACGACGCCGGGGCAAGGCCGACAACTCTCCGGCGATCGCCACGCAGCGAAGCGTCCAGAGTGTCAACGTCCAAAAAGGAATAACAAGTTGTGAGAAAGGCAAGGGTGTGCATCCATGCGGACCTCCCAGGGTCCCCCATTTCCACATCGGACCCAACTTTGGCGTCGGTCTACCTTAACAATAAATGAACGGAAATTCTGCATATTTTTAAATCGAAGGAGTGACTGGCGGTTGGCGAGGTTGGCAGTAGCTTGTTCCTCGCGGTGTTTAGAAGAAGAAGTCACGGAACAAGAGGGACGGCGAACAGGTAAGCAATTGATCGGATACCATTTTATTTCAACTACCTCCAGTGATTCATCTCCCTGGTGGCGGCAAGCGACAGCAGTCATTCCCGCGGCTAACATCGAGGTCAAAGGAACGAACTGCGGGTCTGTTGGGGAAATAATATTATTTCCGTCTCTACGCTGCGAGGAGGGGCGGAGTTTGGCAAGCAGAGGCTGGAATGGACGGACCGAAACGTAATGGTCGCGCACACACAAACAAATGAATGCAAGTCTCCTGCGCCGCCGAGCGAGAGCCGGAGATGAAGGAGGCCTGCTCTTCAAGTCTCCAAGCACTCGTGGGCCTGTGCGAGGACGGGGCGAAGGGCCCGCCGAGGAGGACGAAAGGGTGGGCTCCCTCCCGAGTGATAGCGTCGTGAGCGGGAGGAAAAGGGGGCGATGGGACGAGGGGGGAGCGTGTGTGACTGAAGTGCCCTTTTAAGGGAGTCGGGAGGGGGAGCGAAGGGGGAAGAGCGATTCGAGCTTTTTTAAGAGTCTCTCACGAGATGCAAAAAGGAAATCGCTCCCGAGTTCCCTCCCCCACCCCCCATTAGAGGAGGTTGCATTGTTGTGGCAGAGGGAGGGAGGCGAGGGTTTGACGATCCTCCCTCCCCATAGGCGAGGGACGTAGATTCAATTCCCTCGGGAAGGAGCCCTAGGAATAAATTTAAAGTTCTCTCTTTATCAGGAACAAGCATCCTTGTTGAGGTTTAGATAAACTCATTTCATGATTTACTAGCTTTTTTATTTTCCATCAACAATTAGCATTTGAATATTAATTGAAAATGATGCACATTAGAAGCTAAACGTTTCATTCAAGGAAATAAATCAGTACACTTATACCGTAACAAAAAAGCAGACCGAAGCATTACATTGTTATCTATTTATTATTATTCTCGCGGGTACCATAAAGATAGGAATTAAGCGGTTTACCAAATCTCTATTTCCCCACTAATTTCAAAGTGTTTTCAATAATCGCACGCCGGAACTATTCGAGTTGCTATGCAATCGCTACGAACATACGTTTACAATTTTAACCTCTTCTCTTACGAAAATGCCAAGAGCAATTGCATCAGAAATTACCTCTTTATTTGGACACAGATATGTAACAAATCCCTAAATGATCTCACAGTTCCCAAGGACCGGAAAATAGCTGAAGTCACGCATATACTTAAAAAATGGCGATAGAAAAGATTTGATCAATTCATTTCCTTCCCATTCATCTCTTGCAAAATCTTAGGGTATATAACCGCGAGTTCAATTATGGGATATCCCGATTCCCAGAGTTTACTGATAACATAGCAACACAGTTTCCGTAAGGTCACCTCTTTCGAGACTCAACCGGCACTTTTCCTTCATCACATTTTGGTCAGGCGAAAATAGTGTTTAAGTCGATTTCTAGATTAAAAAAAAGCATTTGACCAAGTTCCCCGTAGAATGTTTCTCGGGAACCTACGGAATAGATAAGTGTGTAATAGACTGGATTCACCAATTTGTAACAGACCGCGAGCAAAGGGTCGTTACATATGGCGTATCATCCAACACGGTAAGCGACTCATCGGGTGTCCCATAACGAAGCGTTTTCGGTCCGCTTTTGTTTCTTTGATGCATTAATGACATCAGCTTTCAGGTTTCCAGTAAACGTCGTCTATTCGCTAAAGATGTAGTGATGAAAATTAAAAATGCAGAAATTAAACAAAACGAAGCGTGAATAATAATCGATGAAGAATGTAGTGATAGTAATGGAATAGAATACCTTCGTTTTACCCCAGATTCCGAAAAAATATTTTAAATGGAATTTTGTCACCCTAATTAGTATTGCATATCTTTTCTTTTTTATCTAATTAACTCATTTGCATCGACTAACAAATTTAAAAATCCAAGATTAAGGATATCTATGGTTGGACTTCTCTAAACAAGGGCATCATCATGTTTTCTGAGAACTGCTAGCTACGTAAATCGTTCCGTAAGACCTTAAAAAAACGAAAAAAAATAATTTTGGTAAATATTTTCTTATTTTTCAACATTATATCCATTTCGGATGGTCCTAAAAATTCGCGCAAAATCTGTATCTGTGATAAAAGGGGCGATAACCTCCTCGATCGAAGTGAATCGTTTTCCGTTGGACAGTTTTTTAGGTTTCAAAATAAAAAGTCTCTGCGGGGGGGGGGCAATAATTTACGCCATCGAAACTACGCACGCATGGACGTGCATTGTCTTGATGGAAGGGAGTTTTTTCTTTGCCGAAGGAGGACGTATTTCTTGATTCTTAGCTCAGCCAGTGCAATTAAACCATCTAATGGCGCTCGTAGTATCAAAGATACTACGAGCGCCATCTCTTGGATTTATATGGACCTATTGAACGACCCACGTAAGTTACTCAGCTTGTCTTGAGATGGGGATTTCCTAGCAATAACTTTAAATATTCCAAAATGGTACCTGTCTATAAGAAAGGTAATTAATGTGATATGAATTAACTACCGATGATTCAGATAGCCCATTGTTTTATAGAAAATTAATCCATAACGGAGGATGAAATATGTGATTTTTAAATAAAATAACCGGTTTTCCAAAATAACAGTGTTTCCTTCGATCGTGTTAATCTATAATTATGGCAGTAGATTCAATATTTAATTAAGTCATTAACACATTTAAAAAGAGGAAATCAGACTCTTAAACACCATGTGCTCTCAGCAAAGGTTTTCCACTTCATCAACTATTCAAAGATAAAAATTTAGGTCATTTAAGGAGTTGAACTGAAGCTAATGGAAGATGTGGCAGATCTCCAACAATCGGTCGAACTTAATGACTGTCTACAGCTATTATAGAAAAATGTAGCGTCCCACAGAAAGACTAAGGATTAGTTTTATATTCATCATTTTCATTTAAATCATTAAAAAATCCAGCATATTGTATGCAGTATCAAAGTAAAAATAACTGAAATTGAAACTGTTAAAACACTGGGAAAATATATTGATGCCAAGCGTAACCAAGAGAGGGACATTAGTCGATGCCGCTTCCTCAGCCTATTATATAAATACTACAAGGTATAGGTAGGGCGACGACTAGAACGGGAGTGAGTCGAGATTTCGTTATCGGAATAGAGAATGCCTCCACACACACACACTATGGTGACGGCCACTGGGAGAACGTCTCCGGTTAGAACACGGCGGTCCCTGTAGGGGACGATCTCGGGAGACCATTTAAGTGCTCATTTAAAACCATTTATCACACTTGAAGAATCTGTAACGGCACACAGAAAACGTACGTTCTCGTATGGAACAGCGACGAAGTAATTAAGGTTAGATTTTGAGGAGTTATACACCAACGTATGTTATCTCCTCATGATAATAGAGTTATGAAAAGCATATTACTAGTGATGGAAAAATTCAACAGAATATGGTACGTGCAGAATGTGTACTCCCGTGGGCAGAAAAATAATGGCGAAGAAGTCTCAATTTTAGAATAATACCACAAATGGCATTTAATACTAGGGTAAACATAAGGAAGCGATTTAATGCTATACATGCACGGAGTCTGCTTTCCACCTAAGCAGGATTTGAACGATAAGAGAGTCATTAGAGAAATGAAGGTTGGAGTCGATATGATGCTGCAGCAAGCAATGTGTATAGACAGAATAAAAAATGAAGAAGTACATTGTAGAATGGGACTAAGGTTGCAGCCGATGGAAGCAACCCAACACGAAACTGAGGGAAACTAATTGTACATATACATCATCATCATAACTTATCGAGATCATAATGGAATTAAAGATAGAGGGGGAACGGAGGAATGCCAAGGATGCTAACATGGTATGATGTGGTACGATAACATTGAAAATGTTGGTTCAAGGAGCTATGACGAAATAAGGAAATCGGTACAGGGGAACAGGAGAGCTGGCAGAATTGCCACAAACAAACACTCCAGTTGATAATACGTGATTATGATGAGTATGTGTAACATGTGTGGCCATGAACGAACACGCAGGCCAATTCAGATCATGTTGAAAGATAACATAAGGAGAAAGTTGTTGAAAGATTTAAAATATAATCTAGGTCTCTTGCTTCAACCAATGAACAACAAATACACTACTATACAAAGATTATTATTCTTCAAAGAAACATAGTTAGGGGAGATAATTGGGTTCCGTTACTTCAATCTTGAAAGGGAAGCGATGGAGATTTCCAAATATAAATTCAGCTTTAATAAAGTGCTCGTCCCAGTCGGGTGTCCTCAATAAGAAATGATTGGAGATAGCACGAGTCGAGAGTTCACAATATTACCGGGAGATATTTACAAGGCGAAAGGGAAATAATCGTTTGTACAAAACGCTGATATAAAAGTACATTAAAGAATACGAAACCGCCTCCATTTGGGCAGCGCACGACGAATGCGATCGCATGTCTTCCACCACAAGACTACTTCCTGCCCCGTTCGATTCACAGGCTTTCTTTCGCCTTCACAGCAGCTTGAATATAACGATTGTTCATCTCATCTGATTGGCCAGGACCGCCGCTGTCATCGCCCCCCTTCAATGTCCTCGATCGCCCTGGAAATGTGTCGCGGGGGGAGAGGCCCTGCCGACCCGCCGAAGTGGGAGAAGGGCACGCGTGGGCGCTGTCACCACACGGAAGAGAGGAGGGGGGATTAGACGGAGACGCAATGGTGGGGAGAGGAGATAGGACGAGAGGAGAAAGATCGAGGGGGAGTGACAAATGAGGCGGAGGAAAAGAAATAAGTCTAAACCCCGATCTGGGAAGGAGAGGCAGTTGAGCGACTTGCCGAAGGATATGGGCCGAAGGACGAGAGGCAGTGAAGTGGAAATGCAGGGGGGAGCGTTTCAGGGGAAAGCCGAAAGAGAGAAGTGAATGAAGGATCGATGAGTCCTCTTTCGCAATTAGACTTGCAAATCCAAAAAATAGTCGGTAAAAAGTAAATTTTCAGTCGGTGGAAAATTCTCGAGTACATTTTCGCTGGAAATCAAAAATACGTGCATGTAAAACCCAGTGAGTGCATCAGACGGTGGATGGGTTCTTCTTCGTAATAACACTTGAAAATCCAAAAGAAATAGTCGGTGGAAAATTTTCAAGTGTGTTTGAGCTGAAAATCAAAAATACGTGCAACCAAGCGAGTGCCTCAGACGGTGGGTTGCATGTTATGCATCCAAGGGCCTCTGAGAGCATGTCATAGTACCAGGCGACACACGAGTACTCCGCTCCCTCGTACAGGAGTACGAGGGAGCGGGGTACTCGTGTGTCACCAACTCGATATTCAACTAAGGGAGAGGAGAATTCGAGGCCAATGCGAAGGTGGCGGGTTTCAATCCATCGCCGTGAGCATATGATATCAAATGTCGTCAACCATATGATGTCAAATGATAAAGAAACGGTCGTTCGGACCCGCTAAGGCACCGTGGCCACGGTTGTTGCATCCTCGACCCGACTTCCGAGGGAGGACCGACGCGGAGACGCTTGAGAGGGAGGGGGATTTCGCCACGGGACGAGAGGCCTGGGAAAATGAAGATGCTGCGATTCAAGTGACCTCCAAGAATGGACTACCTGAATACGTTGCGTGCTTTACCAAGAAGTCAATCCGGTGACTGAATCATTCTCAGTCAATCAGAACATACCCTTGTGGTCATTATTTTTATTGTAGAACAACATTCGGGAAAAGGAGACCTATCAAAAATTAATATGTCAGTGGGCTGACAGTTTTTTTCGAGGCTTCATTTTCGTTGTGATTGACGAAAACACATCGTGAACTTCATATCCGAGTACTTAAGCAAAAATATGGCTGTGTACTCACGAAGCGACCACATGTTACTACGGGAGCCAAGTTCACTGCCTCGGTGCTACCCTTATATGCATACTACTGAAATATCTATGAATAGTCAGTAAAATCATTCAGCGGTTAAAATTAAAGATGGCGGTTAAGGGTGGGATTTTTAAAGGATCGGAAATATAGGATGTATGCGGATTCGCGAGTTCTCACCTCTATGTTGGTGGCTGAATCGGGTAGGGATTCTAGGATTGTTAGGGAGAGACATTCGTCAAATGAATGGTTGTGGGAAATGGCATACGAAGGGATAGGAAGAGAAGAGAGTGAGGCAGAATCACAGGAGTAGCGGTATTTGTTCATTCGAATGGATAAGGGGGTAACGAATTCGCCTATGTAGAATGAGGTGCATTGTTTGCACGACAAAAGATAGATAATATTTTTTGAGAGGCAATTAGCGTGGGAACGGGGTGAAGGGACAATGAGGGGATGTGGGGAGAGGGGAGCAGATCTGATTAGCAGACATGTTTTACATCGGGGGCGATTGCAGGTAGGGGAAATATGTGGAAATTTGTCAGGGCGGGGTGTCAAAGGGTTGGTGGATCTCAGAAGGTTTCTGAGATTGGCTGGTCGTCTGTAAGCGACAGAGGGGCATTGGGACAGTAAGGATGTGGTCACGCCATTGTCATGTAATATAGGATAAAGTTCTTTATATATATTCTGTTTATATATATATATAAACAATAAACACAGTAATTAACCCGAAGGTTGGTTTGGTATACATATATATACACATATACAGACACACATAAAAGGGAAAACAGTCGAGCGTCGGGATGCGAGGGAGGGTGTGCTCCAGTAGGGAGGATGTGAACTCCTCTTGAGAAGGAAGAGTGGTAAAGAGGTAAAGAGGAGGGGAGGGGGATAATTGAACGTCTTTAGGTAGCGGGAAGCAGTGGCGGGGAGACGAGAGGGAAATAATGGACGACGAGGGAACAACGAAGAGGGTGATGCCATGAGGAAGGAACCAGAACTATGAATGAAATGAGGGGCGGCTCCTTTCAATGCAACACGCGAATAAGAACTTGCTTCGCTTTAAGTTTCCTTCGCCCGCTATGAACGCTTCAGTATTTCAGTTGACTTTTGAGGAAAACCTTTAACTTCTCCACCACGCAATTTAAAAGATACTAGATACCTCCCTTCAGGGCAGAACGTAAGCGAGACGAGTGATTGTAATGCCAGTGACTTGATTACGCTACTTAATGGAATTTCTCCAAGCTCTTTTCTCTTAAAAAAACAATTAAGGTCCATGGCTAAAAAAACTTAAAATAACTGGTTTTAAGAGCTATGACTAAATTTTTGTCACGAAGTGATTGTTGAAGTTTTTGTAACGGAAAAATCAATGCCTCTCTTTCTTGCGCGAAAAGTATGTTCAAATTTGGTGGCAGAATTACATAGGGGAACTAAACATGACTTAGTTATGTACTTAAGTTTAATGTGGAAGGCCAATGATGCTTAATTTAGCATAGGCGGCAATCTTTTATTTTTCTCAACTATATATTTCTCTGACTAAAATTATGTGGTGCACGTATTCACTATCAACACAAACGCATAAAACATTAATTAAACTTACCTTTCTTTTATGCTTATAATTTTCGATACACATACCTGTATATCAAATTCTGGGAGAACATCGTCTTAGATAAAATATATGGATAATGATTTTTCACTTTAACCTCGTAATAATTTCTTTGGGTTCCAATCAATGCTCACGAGTACCACAAATGAAATTACTTTTCATGCAAACAATGCGGTTGAGAACTTGAGAAAGGGAGGAATGAGGTACTCCCAGGACCAAGGGGGACGAGATCTACCAATTCAGTACAGCTATGCTGAATGTACAGTTATTTGTATCAGGTAAATCCTCATAAAATTAAAATAATTAATTTTTGTTCATTGTTTGTCAAACAGATGTACCCCCATAGAGATCTGCCCATGTGGGAAATACCAGGACTATGGTTTTGAGCAAATAATTGGCTTTCATCATTTGTCAGCGAAAACTGACTACGGTGCAACCTTTGAACCCATATCCGTTCGGCGCTTTTCCTTAAGTATGACGCCAATAATCCCGAATATTATTTCCTGGTCCCGCTAAACTCCAGCGACCAGTGCAATTTTATTTCCCGGAGCAGAACGAGACGGAAGAGTCAAGATACCCTACGGGTTTGAAAAACGGAATGCATCCACGCATTTATTTCGAGAGTCGATTGAAAAACTCTTCGTCTCACGCGTCGAGATTAAAATCAGTGTTCGTCGCCTACGGAGCGAGAGTTTAAAGGCGTCGTCAATCCAACAAATGCGTCGTCGAAGACGCGTGGAAGGAAGGGAGAACAATGGGAGGATGGCGCACAAAGAAGTGACAAAGAAAAGGCGGGCCTCTCTCGCTCCCAGCCCTTCCTCCATCTCCCCATACGCCACAGGTCCCGTCCTCCGTTCGAGGGGGGCGGTGGCGGGATTAGAAAGGGGTGGATCGGAGGAAGTTAGAGGAGGGGAGGGGAGACGAAAAGAGAAAGGGAACGGGGCAAGGGGGACGGGGGAGGGGAGGAGGAGAAAGGGAAGACGGCCAGAGGGGTGGCGGAGAGGGAGGAAAGAATGAATTCTAAACAAAAGGGTCGGCAGGAAGAGATTAATACGAGAGGGGGTTGGAGCGGAGGGATTGACGGATGGGGGTAAGGGCAGCCTTAAGTACACGTAGGAGGGGGGGTTGGGTGGGGAAAGAAGACAAAAAGTTTAATTAGTACGTACTTGGGTGCACGACGCGTGCGTTGATGAAGAGAATACTTAATACGTACAAGATTAGATGGCCCTTTCCGCTTCACGGCTTTCACTGTCAGTCCCTGCGTTGCGATAGGCTAAATGGGGCACTAATCATTTCCCCCCCAAATAGGCTACCGAGGAAAACAGCAATAAATATAATAATTTGGTGGATGGACTATTAATTTTACAACGCGATTCTATATTGGTAGGGAAATAAGTGAAAAATACCCCATTTCGTGAAGCAGGGTAAAGTAAAGCCTAAAAGAGCGTTTAGAGTGTTTAAACTTTAATTTTAGGTTTGATCCAAATCCGAGCTTTTGTTTATGATTTGATGAAGCAAAAAGGTTTCTTATTTGTTACAAATAAATGTATTATAAAACCATATTCATTTAAACACAATCATTTTTTAATTTCGTGCCTGTTATCAATTCCCTTCTCCTCGTGCAAACCTCTTATCCTAACGCAATTTATTCTTATCTCATTCGTCCCTGCTACGTCGAGAATTTTGTTCCAGAACATTTCCTAAATCTATTAAATATTTC
>CM073770.1:598968-633968 GCA_037158775.1 Hetaerina titia
TGATTTTCACCCACCGTATGGGGCATAGTGCTGTATTACGTGACCTCTACCACCCACACCTACCAAACCGACCTCAGGGTTGATTGCTGTGTTCATAGTATCTATGTTTTAATTTCCAGACAGAAATCCAATCGGGAAAATTGAATAAAAACGAAGATAAGTATTATTATTGTTATTTGCTACAAGGAAATCGAATTTTCGTTGTCTGTAGTAATTCTGCTTCACTCTCTTCTCTTCCTATCCCTTTACACGCAAGTTCACACAATATATCATTTGACGAATGCTTTTCCCTAACAGTTCTAGAATCCCTACCCGATTCAGCCACCAACATAGAGGTGAGAACTCGCGAATCCGCATACATCCTATATTTCCGATCCTTTAAAATTCCCACCCTTAACCGCCATCTTTAATTTCCTTCCCAACAGTCCCTAAACCTTCCGCCCCCCCTCCCTCCCCAGGCACTCTTCCATCAAAACCTCGCAGTCTGACCTGAAGAAGGCCTCGGAGTGGGCCGAAAATTTAAATCATCTACAGTGTGAGTGTCCTTTTACGTGTTATCTGTTTTATTCTGTGTTCTATTGTGCCGTCCAAAAGTTATATTGCTCTCGTGAGTACTTCCGCATCATCGATATATATATATATATTAAAATAGGCGGGGAAAAAATAGAGCAGGTAGAGCAGTTTACATATCTCGGAAGTGTTTTGGACCAATACGGTCAAAGTGGTAAGGACGTAAGGAGAAGAATTGCGCTTGGCAAGGAGGCTTTCTCAAGGAAAAGGGAGTTGATGACGGGGACGTTGAGTAGGGATGTAAAGGCAAGACTCGTAAAAACTCTGATATGGAGCGTAGCTATGTACGGCGCGGAAACGTGGTCGCTGAAGCAGGAGGATAGACGTAGACTGGAGGCTTTTGAAATTTGGGTGTGGAGAAGAATGGAGAAGGTGAAATGGACCGAAAGGAAAACAAATGAAGAAGTACTAGAAATGGTGGGGGAGGAGAGGGGTTTGTTGAGAGAAATTCTATGGAGGCAGGAAAAATGGATGAAAGGCGTATTGAGCGGTAGTGGAATGTTGAAGAGGGTAATAGAGGGGAGAATGTTGGGCAAGCGAGGTAAGGGTAGGAACAGGATAGGGATGTTGGACGGGATGAAGGGAGGAAAGAAGTACACCGAGACGAAGAGGGACCTCATATAGATTAGTTTGCTAGGTGGGGAGTCACAAAATGTTTATTTGATAGTTGTGTCCATCCAAAAACCTACCTTAACCGGTAGATTACCTAATTATATATATATATATATATATATATATATATAATTAAATTCTAAATATAAATAATAAATTCCTGTGGAACTATTTAAATGTTTAGGAAAATGTGGGAAGAGGACTCTATATGGACTGATTCGTAGAATTTATGAGGAAGGAATCTGACCGGAAGATTTTGTGAGATCAGTGATAGTTCCTATTCCGAAAAAGGTAAAGGCTACATCATGTGAGGATTACAGAACAATAAGTTTTATATCCCACGCAGCTAAAGTTTTTCTCAGGATCATCAACAAAAGGATAGAGAGTAAGGCAAATGATTACTTAGGGGATGATCAGTTTGGGTTTAGGAAGGGAAGAGGTACGCGTGATACCATTGCAGTAATTAGATCACTAATTGAGAGGAATATAGAATACAACCAGGACGTTTTTGCCTGTTTTGTAGATTTCGAAAAAGCGTTTGATAGAGTGAATTGGGAAAAATTAATGCGTGCATTGCAGAAAATAGGAATGGATTGGAGGGACAGGAGACTGATCCGCAACCTGTACATGTCTCAGACTGCTCAGGTGCGAGTGGGGAATGGAGAGTCCGGATGGGCAGTGTTAGGAAGAGGGGTAAGGCAGGGTTGCCCATTGTCACCGGTACTGTTCAACGTATACTACGTACGTATTACAACGTATACTAGTATGTAGAGGAAATGATTAAAGAGACATGGGAAGAACTGGAGGTAGGAATGAAAGTCGGAGGGGAATTCGTAAAATCGGTTAGGTTTTCGGGATTTGTTGAGAGAAATCGTATGGAGGCAGGAAAAATGGATGAAAGGCGTATTGAGCGGTAGTGGAATGTTGAAGAAGGTAATAGAGTGGAGAATGTTGGGCAAGCAAGGTAAGGGCAGGAACAGGATAGGGATGTTGGACGGGATGAAGGGAGGAAAGAAGTACACCGAGATGAAAATGTTTATTTGATATTTGTGTCCATCCAAAAACCTACCTTAAACGGTAGATTACCTAATAATAATATTACATATATATATATATATATATATATATATATATATATATATATATATATATATATATTATTACATTACACGTTTGGGGGTTTTCCAAAAAAGTGTATATATATATATATATAGGGTGTGTTAGTGTATTGATTGTAAAATTGGTATATCAAAAATATCTACATTAAAATGTGTAATCAGTATCAAATAGACAGTAATAGTTACTCATTATGGAAAATCGTACGAGTTAAGGAACGATTAATGACCAATGCAGCTCAAGTGCTCCAAGAGATAAGTAACTAATCTTTCCGTGGCTGGATTCATAGATTTCAAGAAAACGATTGGAATGAAAATGTTAATGATACGATTCATGCATTGCATATAAGTACCTTACTTCCTTAGTCAGAAACGTAACTGGATTACTGCAGATATCCTGAAAATCACACGAAATTTTAAGTATAAGAGCGATCCAGAACAAAATAACTAAGCCTCGGTATTTGATTCTTGGCATGTTTCTCTATGGTCAGTAATTAGTTAACCTAAACCAACTTACTATGTGGATCACAACGCCATTCTTATTAAGTTTATGTAAATGAGAGCCTTTTGAAGGAGAAGCAGAGCTCTATTGCTATCTCCCTGCGGCCATTTCTTCATCCTGAACTGTAGCTCTCCGCCGCACTATCTTCACTTTCTTCCCCTACCGTCGCTTTCCAATTTCCAATTGCTAACAATGATTCTCCCCAGGAACATCCGCGATCATGGCCACTAACTGATTGTATAGCCAGTCGACTTCTTCCTCCTTATGATTGCTCAGTGGCAATATACCTGGATAATGACTGAGTTCGTCGGTTCTACTTTCATTACTTTACTCTACTATTATTACTGATTTCTCTAGGTTGACTATGCTTATTCCTAACTTTTTATTCAATATATTGGCAACCACCAACTGACTCTCGTCCTCTCCAGAATGCATATGAAGAAGATGTATGTTACTCCAGAAATCCCCGTCATCATTCCATTTCACCTCACATAGACCTAAAACATCTATTTCTCCTTCCTTTCATTTTCTTGCTCTATATTTTTTAATTCGTGAACTCGACATTGTCCTAACAGTCTAGTACCCCGTAGTAAGGATTTCGTGATATGACGACCGCGGAAGCCTTGCATTCCCCGCTGCTGCGCACGACACGCGGCTGACTTAGCCGAGTCCAGGATTTTTCCGGATACATTTTCGCTGCGGCTTCAATCATAAAAATCTTGAGATAATTAATTAAGATGGTTTCTCGTTGTCTTCTTAAAGAGTGTTTTAAATGTGACACTACTTCTCGATGGCAGCCCGGCAGGGGTACCGAAACCTTTACAGCCGCCTCACTGAGGAACAGACTCTGCGCGAACTGCCTTTCATCTGGCTCCTACCCTTCGACCTATCTGGCATGGTTGACCCTACCAGGAATATATAGCATATTTAGCAATAACATAGAACATATAGAAAATAAAATTACATAGAACATATAGAAAAATCGTATCTTCTACCAGCAGTGCTGAAGATGTTGAATCATAGATAAGGCATTTTAAACATTCCCTATCTGCATAAATTCAAACAGAATTTTAGCAAAAAAAACATAGACCGTGATTTAGTCAACCGTTTAATAAAAGAACCGAAATGGGACAAAAAAATTGTAAGCTTTTTGGGACCCAATCCGCTACTGAACCCGACCATTCCTGGTTCGATTCCTCGTTGGTTCCAAGGGTTCTACTTTTCCTCTCTAGTCCTTTACGGAGTAGGGGGCCTCTCATAAGGGATGGGCTCGGTGGTTGGGCAGGGAGAAGAGCGGGCAAGGCGACGCCGCGCAGAGGCACGAGGGGGAAGAAGCCGCGACTACAATAAGGGCGAGGAGGAAAAATAAAAAGTGCAGGGGTGGAGTTGGGGTGAAATGGAGAGTTCAAAGGGAGTCGCGCTGGTGTCTCTCTTTCCCTTTCTGCTCCCCCGACTGACGGAAGAATTAAGAGGGGCGGAGGAGATGTTCCTCCACCCCCGGGCGGTCGCCCGTCGCCTCCTGCCGATATTCCGCCCCTGCGCCCGCGATTCCCTCCCTCCAATTGCTTCCATGATGGAGGTGGGGAGGCGAGGAGAGAGGATGGCTGGGGAGGTGGAGATGGACTGGGAGAGGGGACGGGATGATGAGAATGACCAAAAGGGAGCGGGAACCCAGCCCCACAGCAACACATTTTTGTCTCTCGGCTTGTTCATGGGGCCGTACGAGGGAAAATATCTCCTTCCCGATGCATCAGCCCCAGCCCTGGCTCTCTTTCCTCCCCCTATCGCCACAACCAGGAGCATTATCTCTCCCCTCCCCCGACACACCTCCCGCCCTCCCTTTCCCAGTCCCCCTAATATTACACGTCATGCGGAGTGTCGGCGTAATCTCTGGCCGGAGTAGTGGGGTGCAAACCACCACCCGCTTCGCATCCCGCCTTAACCACCTCACCTGACCCCCGGTAACCCTCCTCTCCTTGCCACTAAACCGCGCCCAGAATCCAGCTTGGAAAGAGAGAAAGGGGGGAGAGATTCGCAAGCGATGATTGTGAAGGCCCCCGGCGATCGTCTGGCTACCCACGCTGCCGCCCCCCAACGGAGCTCACTCTTGGCAAACTCGACCCCACCCCCTTGTTTAGAACGCACTATATATATATATATATATATAGTATATATATATATATATATGTGTGTGTGTGTGTATAAATAGATAAACATGTATATACATAAATAAATATATATATATATTTATATTTCTATCCTTGAAATTGACGCTCTCCGGCGATGCACAAACACTCGGATAATAAATATTCCACCAACAGAAACATAAATGAAGGACACTTACAGTAGGTATTGACGTTTCGACGGTACCGCCGTCGTCATCAGAATGCCGTTGTCGGGGAAGAGCGGAGAGCACATGTGCAGGAGAAGGGTGAGGAGAGGAGAGGTAAGGGACCAATAGGAAGGGGACAAGGTGGGGGAGGGAAAATGTAGGCAGCATTGGATGAAATCAGTGGGCTTCGTTCAGCCCGGGGGTTTTAAAGACTGGAGCACCCAGATATGTGCCATCTCGCGGGTTCTCACCTTAATGCTACTAGCGGAATTGGGAAGGGTTTCAATCACCGAAAAGGAGAAGCAGTCATCAAAAGACTGGTTATGGAAAGCAGTGTGAGTAGGGATGGGATAATTGAGGAAGGTGGGAGATTTGGTGGAATAGTGGTGGTTATTCATTCAGAAGGAAAGGGTGGTCGTGCATTCACCCACGTAGAAGGCAAGGCAGAAGTTACAGGAGAGGCGATACATAATGTTTTTTGTGGTTCAGGTGGCTATGGGTCGGGAGTTGGTAATATTCATAGATCCCCTGAAGCCACCAGATAACCTTTCTCCCCCTGAGAGACAATATAATTATCACGACGGCGGACAAGGGGTCATCCGTTGTCGTGCTAAACAAGAAAGGCTACGACGCTGAGGAATTACAACAATTAAATGACTTTTCTTGTTATACTCCCCTGGCCCAAGATCCTAATCCCTCATACCAAAAGGATATTCTATCTTTTCAATCCAATTTTGGTCCCGGAGAAGGTCTCTCTCGCAAAGATACTACCCTGATCAAAAAGTTCCCGGAATTTATTCAGAAAATTAAAAATACAAGTTTATTCATCTAAATCTATATTGTCCCCTTCAAAGTAATCCCCATCGACTGCAACACACTTATGCCAGCGCTTGATCCAATCCTCGAAACATTTTTTATATTCGGTTTTCGGTATGTCCATCAGTGCTTCCTGCGATTTTTCCATTACTTCCTCTCGGCTGCTAAAACGCGTTCCCCGTAATGGTTTTTTAACTCGATTGAACAGAAAGAAGTCACAGGGAGCCAAATCAGGTGAATTCGGTGGCTGTTGGATGGTATTTGCTGCATTTTTCGTCAAAAAAGTACGAATAATGATAGCACTGTGCGACGGTCTCGACGCACTGTGCGACGATTTCTGGTCTCTTTCGGCGAATTGCTTCACGCAAACGTCTCATAACGCCCAAATAATACTCTTTGTTTACTGTCTGGCCTTCTGGCAAAAATTCATGATGCACTACACCGTTGTAATCCATGAAAACCGTCAGCATTGCCTTCTTTTTTGACTGAAAACGACGTGGTTTTTTTGGTCTCGGCTCATTTGGTGAACGCCATTCACTTGCCTGATGTCTGGATTGCGTGTCGTACTCATAAACCCACGTCTCGTCTCCAGTGATGATCCTTTTGATGAATGTGGGATCGTATTCAGCCTCGCAAATCATGTCTTTTGCGACGTCAACACGGTCTCTTTTTTGCATGAAATTGAGGTCTTTTGGCACCAACTTTGCTGCTACACGACGGAAACCCAAATCATTAACCACAATGTCTTGGGCGGATCCATAGGCAATGTTCAAGTCCTCTATTTCTCTGATGGTTAATTTGCGGTTATTGACCAACATTTCTTTTACTTTATCAATTTTTTCACCGACTTTCGATGTCGATGGTCTGCCACTGCGTTCATCATCTTCGATTGACTCACGACCACTTCTGAACCGCTCGTGCCACTGGTAAACGACCGTTTTTTTAGAGAATCGTTGCCGAAACACTTTTCCAACATTTCCAACGTCCGTGCGCCACTAAATCCGTTTTTTACGCAAAATTTAATACAAGTTCGTTGTTGCAAATTTAAATCCATTTCTGCAATTGTAAAAAATCGCCAACACACACAGAGATAGATGTACTCTTGGCTACGTAACTTTTGCAAATGTCAAGTTATGACACTAAGATTTAAAGGGAATATCAACAACAGATGTACCAATTTAACAAAAAAAACAGAACTCAAATTGGAACGATGGGAGCGCCACACGGTAGTTATTCCGGGAACTTTTTGATCAAGGAATATATCAATTCCTTCTCCATCTAATCCTAAGACGCCACATTTTTATTTGCTACCCAAAATTCACAAAACCAATAACCCCGGACGCCCCATTGTCTCCAGAATTAACTCCCCCACTGAAGGAATCTCCGCATTTATAGACCACCACCTTCAACCCATAGCCACTTTACTCCCTTCTTACATCAAAGATTCGTACCACTTCCTGGAACGTCTACACTCCATCCCAATTCCTCACAGCACGACCATTCTCATGGCCACAATAGACGTTACATCTCTGTACACCTCCATTCCTCACAAATAAGGCTTAAAGTCCCTAAAATATTACCTCTCTCTACGACCGACACCACACAATCCATCCACAGATTTTCTTATCGAACTTAGCCAACTCGTCCTCACCAAAAATGCCTTCCAATTCAATGAGAAAATATATTTGCAAATAAAAGATACTGCAATGGGCACGCATATGGCTCCTGCATACGCCAATATTTTTATGGGTAAACTCGAAGAATACTTTCTCCAGCACCAACCATTAAATCAATCTTCTCGGCCCGTTATATTAATGATATTTTTCTCCTTTGGTCCCAAGGGCGCGAAAACCTTCATTTCCTCTCTCAACTCCTCCTCCTCGGCTTCTTTCACTTCATCTATATCAGACTCGAATCTCACCTTTCTAGATATTCACATTCATCTCCAGAAAAATAAGTTTTACACCTCAGTCCACATTAAACCAACCAACACCCAACAATATCTCCATTCAACAGCTGTCACCCATCGCACACAAAACGCTCCATCCCCTTTTCACTCTCAGTCCGCGGCCTCCGTCTCTGCAACCACATCCCCTCCAAACAGAAATACATTGACCAGCTACACGTATCTCTCAGAGAATGTGGGTACCACGAAACACTGCTCAATAGGAAAATCGATATATATATATATATATATATATATATATATATATATATATATATAGCCTATCAACATCCGGGTCTCAATGTCGTTCACTAAATGGGGGGGTGGGGCTGGAGTGGATGGAGGTGGATTTATTTCTTGCGAGATGGTGGGACAATTTATCCATCCGCATACATTTTGTCATCTTTGTCCTAGGTTTTGACTTGTCAAGCCCTTATGATGACTTGGTGAGTTGATGCCTTGATCATGGGTGTTGTGGGATCTGCGGATAAATTGTTAGTTTCTGTGTCGCTTGTTACTATTTCCGCATCCTGCTTATTCCATCTCCGCTGCCCTCTGACCTCCCTTTCCCCATCTATAACCTCCTCCTTCACACCTCTCCCTCCACCTGTTCTCCGCTCTGCTTTCTCCCCCTCCATATACCCCTCCTTCACCCTCCCCCACAACCTGTTTTTCCCCTGTCCCTCGTCCCATACTCTCCCTGCACCGCGTACCCTTTTCCTCAGTCATATCTTATCTTCCGAAGAAGACGGAGCTCGAGTCCGTCGAAATTATCAAAATATTATTGTGAGTGTTCTTTTTATGTGTTCTCGTGCTGTGTGTCTAAGTTTTTTATTCAACACTTCCGTGTTACTTCGAAGAAATCATCTATATATATATATATATATATATATATATATATATATACCCGCGGCCCATATATATATATATGCGGGTCGCGGTGGTCTAGCGGGTAGAGCGTTGGACTTCTGACCGAAGGGTCCCGGGTTCGATTCCCGGTCATGGCACTATTGGCACCTGCAGCTCCACCCAAGCTAGTTGATTTTTCGGGTACCAGATCTTCCTGGGAAACCATAACCGGCACAGGGAAAGGAACTGGCCCCCCTACCCTGATGTGTGAATATTCACACGCCGTCGGGCTTGGTACATGGGTGAGCTCTACCATCACCTACTAAACCGAACTTCGGGTTGATTACTGTGTTTATGGTTTATATATATATATATATATATATATATATATATATATATATACTTTGGAATTCACATCATAGCACATATACAGCACGTAAAAGGACACTCACATTATAAAAGTAAAGGCTTTCGGCATTCGTCAGGTTAGACCATTCACGGGTTTTCTAAACATATTTTTCAGTTCTATTGAGCCAAGTGACCTACATCTTATTATTAGGTAATCTACCGTTCAAGGTAGGTTTTTGGATGGACACAACTATCAAATAAACATTTTGTGACTCCCCACCTTTCAAAATAATCTATATCAGGTTCCTCTTCAAATCGGTGTACTTCTTTCCCCCCTTCATCCCGTCCAACATCCCTATCCTGTTTCTGCCCTTACCTCGCTTGCCCAAAATTCTCCACTCTATCACCTTCTTCAACATCCCACTACCACTCAATACACCTTTCATCCATTTTTCCTGCCGCCAAAATAATTTCTCTCAACAAACCCCTCTCCTCATCCACCATCTCTAGTACTTCCTCATTTGTTTTCCTTTCGGTCCATTTCACCTTCTCCATTCTTCTCCACACCCACATTTCAAAAGCCTCCAATCTACGTCTATCCTCCTGCTTCAGTGACCACGTTTCCGCTCCGTACATAGCTACGCTCCATATCAGAGTTTTTACGAGTCTTGTCTTAACATCCCTACTCAACGTCCCCGTCATCAACTCCCTCCTCCTTGAGAAAACCTCCTTGCCTAGCGCAATTCTTCTCCTTACGTCCCTAACACTTCGACCGTATTGGTCCAAAACACTTCCGAGATGTGTAAACTGTTCTACCTGCTCTATTCTTTCCACGGCTATTTTAACATTTAGCTTAGCCTTTTTTCTTTCTGGAAAATTGCATAACCTTTGTTTTATTAATATTGCTTCTCATCCCATATTTATCGCACTGAACCTCCAATTCACTCAGCAATGCTTGCAACCCCTTGGCTGACTGAGCAACTAATGCTTAGTCATCAGCACACCTAACCGATTTTACGAATTCCCCTCCGACTTTCATTCCTACCTCCAGTTCTTCCCATGCCTCTTTAATAATTTCCTCCACATATACGTTGAACAGTACCGTTGACAATGGGCAACCCTGCCTTACACCTCTTCCTAACACTGCCCATCCGGACTCTCCGTTCCCCACTCGCACCTGAGCAGTCTGAGACATGTACAGGTTGCGGATCAGTCTCCTGTCCCTCCGATCCATTCCTATTTTCTGAAATACACGCATTAATGTTTCCCAATTCACTCTATCAATCGCTTTTTCGAAATCTACAAAACAGGCAAAAACGTCCTGGTTGTATTCTATATTCCTCTCAATTAATGATCTCATTACTGCAATAGCATCAGGCGTACCTCTTCCCTTCCTAAACCCTAACTGATCATCCCCTGAGTAATCATTTGACTTACTCTCTATCCTTTTGTTGATGATCCTGAGAATAACTTAAGCTGCGTGGGATATCAAACTTATTGTTCTGTAAACCTCACATGATATAGACTTTGCCTTTTGTGAAATAGGAACTAAAACCGATATCACAAAATCTTCCGGCTAGATTCCTTCTTCATAGATACTACGAATTAGTCCATATAGGGCCTTCTTCCCGCATTTTCCTAAACATTTCAACAGTTCTACAGGTATGTTGTCCACCCCCACGGCCTTATTTGCTTTCATCTCCTTTAATGCTCTTTTTCATCGTCGAGTATGTCTGGACCTATGCTATCATCTTTTACGTCATGTTCCTTTCTTCTTTTGCTTTATTTGTGGCCTTTCTCAATTTATTGTTTAACTCTTTGTACTTCATTTTGCCTAACTCTTTTTTTACATTCTTCCATCTTCCCTCATCCATTTTTGCAATCATCTCATCCGTGAGCCATGGTTTCCTTATTCTTTTCCCGTTAACGGCTCCTCTAGTGTCTTTTACTGCTTCCGATATCCCTTGCTTGATACATTCCCATTTTTCTTCGATTGTACTCAGTTCTCTACCGTCATCCATTATTTCCTCTACAGCCTGCTTGAACTCCTTCCTCGTTAATCCATTTAATGCTTCTACGCTCCATTTCCTAACCTGCCGCCCTTGACTTATCTTCTTGAAACGGAGGTTGCATTTCATAACAACTAAATTGTGGTCAAAGTCCGCATCGCGCGCGTTTGTGTGTGTGTGTATGTGGGTCATGGCAGCTAGTAGGTTACAGCGTTAAACTACTGACCGGAGGTTACCAGTTCTTCCTACGAAATCGTAACCGGCACAGGGAAAGGAACTGGCCCCCCTACCCTGATGAGTGAATATACATACGCCGTCGGGCTTAGTGCATGGGTGACCTCTACCATCACCTCCTAAACCGACCTTCGGGTTGATTATTCTTTTTATGGTTTATATATATATATATATATATATATATATATATATATATATATATATATATATATATATATATATATATATATGTAGGTCTCCTGGAAACTATGGGACTCGGCCCAGAGGCCGTGTGTCGTGCCCGGCAACTTGGCAGGCAAGGCTTCCGCGGTCATCATCCCACGAAACCCTTGCAGGGAAGAAATAACTTCAGCAGGACAGAAGACTCAGAACAAGACGAAATTAGTTAGAATAAGAACCTGGAACGTCAGGACAATGTTGAGGAGAGGCAAATTAGAAAATATTAAGCGAGAGATGGAAAGAGGTAATATAGATGTTTTAGGTCTCTGCGAGGTGAGATGGAAGGATAGTGGGGATTACTGGATTGACAATTATAGAGTGATATACAGCGGCGGTGACGAGAGCCAACGAGGGGTTGCCATAATATTAAATAAAGGGGTAGGAAGAAGCGTAGTCAACATAGAGCAAGCGACAGATAGAATTTTACTCGTAGAGATTAAAGCTGAGCCGACGAACTTGGTCATTGTTCAGGTATACATGCCACCGAGCAATCACAAGGAGGAACAAGTCGATAGGATGTACGATGAGTTAGAGGATATAATCGCGCGTGTTTCTGCAGGGAAACCTTTGATAGTGATAGGGGATTGGATAAGATATATAAGAAGATAAGGCAAGGGCGGCGGGTTAGGAAATGGAACGTAGAAGCATTAAATGGATTAACGAGGAAGGAGTACAAGCAGGCTGTAGAGGAAAAAATGGATGATGGTAGAGAACTGAGTATAATCGAATAAAAATGGGAATGTATCACGCAAGGGATATCGGAAGCAGCAAAAGACACTAGAGAAACCGTTAACGGGAAAAGAATAAGGAAACCATGGGTCACGGATGAGATGATTGCAAAGATGGATGAGAGAAGAAGATGGAAAAATGCAAACACAGAGTTAGGCAAAATGAAGTACAAAGAGTTAAACAATAAATTGAGAAGGGCCACAAATAAGGCAAAAGAAGAATGGTGAAAAACGCAATGCGAGGATATGGAAATTTTACAGAAGAAAGGTGAAATTGGTGCTCTATACAGCAAGGTTAAGTTATTATAGGGAAGTAAGAAGGCAACATCTGTGCTTACAGTTAAGGATAATTGGGGTAAGATAATAGTTGAACCAGGAAAAATCCAAGGGAGATGGAAGGAATATATAGAAACACTGTATGGTAAAGAACTTAGGCCGACAAGGTTAGACATAGAAAAGGAACATGACGTAGAAGAAGATAGCTTAGGTCCAGGCATACTCGACGATGAAATAGAAAGGGCGTTAAAGGAGATGAAAGCAAATAAGGCCGTGGGGGTGGACAACATACCTGTAGAACTGTTGAAGTGTTTAGGAAAATGCGGGAAGAAGGCCCTATATGGACTGATTCGTAGTATCTATGAAGAAGGAATCTAGCCGGAAGATTTTGTGAGATCGGTGTTAGTTCCTATTTCAAAAAAGGCAAAGTCTATATCATGTGAGGTTTACAGAACAATAAGTTTGATATCCCACGCAGCTAAAGTTATTCTCAGGATCATCAACAAAAGGATAGAGAGTAAGTCAAATGATTACTCAGGGGATGATCAGTTTGGGTTTAGGAAGGGAAGAGGTACGCCTGATGCTATTGCAGTAATGAGAACATTAATTCTCCTTAGGTCCCTACCACTTTGACCGTATTGGTCCAAAACACTTCCGAGATATGTAAACTGTTCTACCTGCTCTATTTTTTCCCCGCCTATTTTAATATTTAGCTTAGCCTTTTTCTTTCTCGAAAATCGCATAACCTTTGTTTTAGTAATATTGATTCTCATTCCATATTTATCGCACTGAACCTCCAATTCACTCAAGAATGCTTGCAACCCCTTGGCTGACTGAGCAACTAATGCTTGGTCATCAGCAAACCTAACCGATTTTACGAATTCCCCTCCGGCTTTCATTCCTACCTCCAGTTCTTCCCATGCCTCTTTTATCATTTCTTCAACATATACGTTGAACAGTACCGTTGACAATGGGCAACCCTGCCTTACACCTCTTCCTAACACTGCCCATCCGGACTCTCCGTTCCCCACTCGCACCTGAGCAGTCTGAGACATGGACAGGTTTCGGATCAGTCTCCTGTCCCTCCAATCCATTCCTATTTTCTGCAATACACGCATTAGTTTTTCCCAATTCACCCTATCAAACGCTTTTTCGAAATCTACTAAACAGGCAAAAACGTCCTGATTGTATTCTATATTCCTCTCGACTAGTGATCTCATTACTGCAATGGCTTCACGGGTACCTCTTCCTTTCCTGAACCCAAACTGATCATCCCCTAAGTAATCATTTGCCTTACTCTTTATCATTTTGTTGATGATCCTGAGAATAACTTTAGCTGCGTGGGATATCAAACTTATTGTTCTGTAATCCTCACATGACGAAGTTTTTGCCTTTTTTTGAATAGGAACTAACACCGATCTCACAAAATCTTCCGGCCAGATTCCTTCCTCATAGATACTACGAATCAGTCCATATATGGCCTTCTTCCCACCTTTCCCTAACCATTTCAACATTTCTACAGGAATATTGTCCACCCCCACAGCCTTATTTGCTTTCATCTCCTTTAATGCCCTTTCTATTTCATCGTCGAGTATTCCTGGACCTAAGCTATCTTCTTCTACGTTATGTTCCTTTTCTATGTCTAACCTTGTCGGTCTAAGTTCTTTACCATACAGTGTTTCTATATATTCCTTCCATCTCTCTTGGATTTTTCCTGGTTCAACTATTATCTTACCCCACTTATCTTTAACTGTTAGCACAGATCTTGCCTTCTTACTTCCCGATAATAACTTAGCCTTGCTGTATAGAGCACCAATATATATATATATATATATATATATATATATATATATATATATATATATATATATACGTATATACAACCCTTGCAGGGAAGAAATAACAGAAGCAGGACAGAAGACGTAGAAGAAGATAAAAGTAGTTAAAATAGGAACATGGAACATCAGGACAATGTTGAGGAGAGGCAAATTAGAAAATATTAAGCGAGAGATGGAAAGAGGTAATATAGATGTTTTAGTTCTCTGCGAGGTGAGATGGAAGGATAGCGGGGATTACTGGAGTGACAATTATATAGTGATATACAGCGGCGGGGACGAGAGCTCACGACGATGCTCATTCCTGCAGAACGTCCTCATGAAAAAGTTTAGCGAGGAAAACGAAGTGCCTTCACACAGCTTAAGAGTTCAGTAGCGGCCTATTGTTTTCTCAAGAAGGATAAGAAAAGAATCTTTGACAATTAAAATCAAATAAAGCACCAGTTGTTGAAGAAATCCCCGCTAGAATGCTGAAGTAACTTGCTGAAAACACTTCACCTTACTTAATAATAATTTTTTAGAAGTCGTTAGAAGAAGGCTCGATGCCTCGAGACTGGAAGTTAGCTAGCATAACCCCACTTCTTCAAGGTTAATAGGAAGGACAACAATAATTGCAGACATATTTCTTTCCTGTCAATTACTCGTAAAATCTTAGAATATATGAAGTTTAGCAATATGAATTTATTTGTTGACAGTAGGACTGTCCTCTTCCGTCACCAAAATGGATTTTGGAACAGCAGATCACGCAAAACACAATGGATCTTTTTAGTAATGTTAAACTGAAAGGAGCTGACTGGCTTTAGAAGAAACTGAAATGAAGCAAAGAAATGCAGAAGCTACTGCTGTATTTTTAGATATACTCGTAAATCAAGTCTTTTTTACACATTTTGATGAAACTCTTCGGTCATCATGAAAATAAGTAAGCAGCCACACTGTGGCCTCTCACAGAGAGCTACAATACAGTGTGTAGAACTATGAAGGCATTTACATTCTAAAACTACAATGATATGATATCTGATCGTATCATATCCGCTCATTCGTTGGTGGAACGAATACAAGATATGATTGCAGATCAATAAAATGATGACGGTCAAGTGATCGTCGATCAAAAAAAGGTTGGCAAAACCGGGTATTAGTGCAATGAATATGAGACATGAGTATTGTGAAAATGCATACCAGAGTCATTGAGAACAAAAAATATCTGAATAGTAAATAATCAAAAGGAATCGCACAGTGACGCGGTCAAGGTCATCGTAATAGAAATAATTCGACGATTCTATCGCCAAACGAGTTTGAAAAGAGATCATTCAATTCGCAGAGCAACATCCGCTTAGACGTAAGCAATAAGAGAACGTAAAATTCCTTCGCGACATTCTTGAGTTCATGTTCAAATAATGTAGCTCAAGCACACGTGATTGAAATTTAAAAAGCAACAAAACATACCTTGCATCTGTTTTTCTTATGACAGTAAGGTAAGTAAAACAAACCCTTAAAAATAGACAGTTGCATACGTTGTTAATTTTCCAGGCAGTTTTGCTAAGATCTATCCAAACACGCCAAATCCCATGTCCAACTCTTTCAGCTCAATGTTCGTCGACTGGGGAGGCCGCGGTGTGGGCAAAATGACGGAGTAATGAGGGCTTTTACATATGTATAGAAACGATTCGACCTCAGGAAGACATACTATGCTGTGAAAAGCGGAAAGCGGAAATACCAGGCGTCAGCTAGTTACGGGACATTAATCCTCTTCCCAATTCGCCGCAGCGGAGCCCGGACTTCGAACCTCGACCTGTGAGGCGCGCGTGCCACCGACTATAGAGACCCTGAGAATATATTAGAATGTGCGTGGGTGGCAATTCGGATTCGATGGCCCTCTACTTCGCCGAAATGAAGCCGTTTGTAAATCTTTCCACCCTTTCCACTTTGCCCCCCGCCCTCCGGCATTACATTTGGTCCCACTCCACACAACCCCCTAGCATCCACACCAAAGAGTGCTCCTTAATCTTCGGAAAAACCCACCGCCCCCCCTCCCCGAGCTCCCTCACACCACTCTCCGCCCCTTCTGCAGGGCGGTGTTCATTTGCATAAGCTCCCCACCTCCTCCTGCTTCCGCCCCACTCCCGGTGACATCCCCGCCGCTGCAACCCCTCCCCCTATTCGCCCTCGTTCCCCAGGAGGGGGGCACCTATTCGAATAGGGGGCGGAAGAGACGCCACCCATGATTCCCCCGCTCGCTCCAATACATCCCCCGCACACCGCTGGGTGCGCTTCAAACTAACCACCCTTCACCCTCTTGTCCTCCTCCATCCTTGTAACTCCCTCTTTTTCCCGCCCTCAGCTCAAAGATTGCTTTGAGTGGACTTCCCGGTGACTCTGACCAGCGCCGAATGGAAGGCATCTCCGTTTCATCCACCAAAGGACACGTCGTCCTTCCGTCATTTCACTCCCTCGCACCAACGAAGGCCTCCGGAGTTGGGCCCCTCTGTCTGACGCCATCGGGCGACGCGACTTCCCGCTTGCCATTCATTCCCGCTAGTCCATCATTCGCTTTCATCCTAAGTTTTCTGCATTTAATTTCCCATTATTCGCGTTTCATCATTTCATTTCCCACTCACATCTATATCAAACTCGGCCAGCAACAAACATTCCTTATATGTCTATTTCTATGTGCGAAAATAATATATATATATATATATATATATATATATATATATACATTCAAACACGAAATACCGCCATATGGCGAATAAATATTCATTCAAATTGAAATAGAGATAAGGAAAATGGTAAAGGAACACATATAAAGGACACACACAACAGAGGTGGGGATGGCGGATGTGAGCAGATCACGAATGTAAAGGAAAATATTTTTACATTCGTGATCTGCTCACATCCGCCATCCCCACCTCTGTTGTGTGTGTCCTTTATATGTGTTCCTTTACCATTTTCCTTATCTCTATTTCAATTTGAATGAATATATATATATATATATATATATATATATATATATATATATATATATATATATATATATATGATTTCGTCCAAATACTATATATATATATAGTATTTTTCAGATCGAGTCTATAGATACGTTAATGTCAAGTAATAATGTCAAGAACGTGATGCTATAGGTAAAACTCATATGCGAACCAAATATTTTAAAATAATTCGGGGGTACTTGAAAACAAAATGAGTATAGTATATAATATTTAAGAGAGAACAGAAAGCGCAGCAAGAGCTAGGTACCCGCGTAGCATTACCATAAATAGTCAAACGCGTACCAGCGAAATAGGAGTAGTTCGTTTAAAAATGAAGAGGCAAAGGCAGTCGTGATGCGAAGAAATTAAGGTGAAAAGATATACGTGCATGAGAGCACGTTTTTGATTCGCAAAGTGAGGAGAGTCGCCCGAGGAACGAAAGGAGCCTGGATTGACCTCCGCGTAATTACGAGACAAGGAAGCGCAATCCAACCCCCCCGCCCATTTTTCCAATTCCAAAGAGGCGAAATGAAAAAGAACAATGGTTCGGCCCTTCCCATTCTCGGAGGGCCGTTCCAGGGACGGGTAGTGGTGTCAGGCGCCGGATAAATTTTTTATCGGGGGAAGCGGTAAGACTGCGGCGTCGGTGGGGCGGGTGGAGAGTGGGCGGCGGAGGAAGCGGGGGCAGAGAGGGGGCACGATGGAGGTTAGGGGATGAGGCAGGAGGGGGGGGGAGAGTGACGAACGGCTTCATTTCGACGGATTCGAGACCTCCCCCTTCCGGAGCCGGGGGCCTTCGTCGACGCTGGGGCGACAGTACTCGAGCGAAATACCCCACCACGGATCGCCCTTGTTCCCGCACTTAAATGAATGCTTACGTTCGCCAGGATAGTCGAGTCGAATCTGCCGTGGAGATTAGTAAATACAGGTGCGGATTTTGCTCGTTGTCGACTATACTTTGTATACTCAGTCGACACTTTAAAGGTACAATTCCCCATTTTCCAAACGTTCGGGAACATGTGTAAATCTATTACATTATTTATAAATGTTCAATCTAAAGTTGGTTGTAATGATAAAAATGATACTATCACGCAAATAAGTCCTCAAACCAGGCGGATACTTTGCTCCTCTTTTTGCTATTGCTACCACTTACTTTCACTGCTTATCAACAGGGGAAAGGAAATTTTTATTAAGTTTTCACATTGACAAAATTAATTTTGCAACAATTTTGCCACAGAACTTCACGGTTCCCAAAAAAATCCAAGGGATTAGATAACCTCATATTGCCCTCAACCTGGAAGGACGTGATAAAGGAATGAAAGAGGAGACACGAGATGAAAATTATAGTACACACAAGGGCGAAAGGAGCGTGTAAACCTAGGGAAAAGGGGATCCAGCCAAGGAGAGAAGAGTCCTGGTTCGATTCTCGGTGACTTTGATACCCTATGCCAAGCGGCGTGATTTTTCGGGGATATGATCTCCTTGGGAAAGCGAATGCGCCCCAGCGCGGAATAAAGCACCGACATAAACCCTCATTGCCTTTCAAATACGTGGTCCCCACCTCGTGCCACGAGGGCGAGACAAGAGGATGCCTTAACCCCCACATTTCACTCAAACGTTTTATCACTGTGTTCCTTCGAAGAACGAGATCTTCCCCAATCAATTCTCGTCTGACCGGAAGGTGGAGGACATGAATGAAGTGAAGGCGGAAGGTGGAGGACGAAGGGTGCGGAGGCCTCGCTCCGCGAGAGGGAGGGAGTGGAGAGGGCGGGGGTTGAAAAACGCCCTCCCCCCGGGACGTGCGGGGTGGATGGATCCTCCCTCTTCTTCGCTGGAGCAGCAGGCCAGGAGGGCGATGACGGCCCTACGGCTGACGGCTTGGAGGAAAGGTGAGGGCAAGGGTGTGTTCTCGATCCTGATCTTCTACCGCGCCCCGGGCGACTGCTTGGTGCAGGTGGAGGGGGGATAATCTACATGATATCCTCCAAGCCGTAGGCAAAGTGTGTGGTAGGGGGTGCGACCACACCAGGAATACACGGTACCCGAAGAGGTGCAGTCATGTACCGTACATTAATGACTGAGCACTGTAAACATAAACACAGTAATCAACCCGAAGGTCGGATTGGGAGGTGATGGTAGAGTTCACCTGGTACTAAGCCCTATACGGCGTGTGAAATTCTCACATAAGGGTAGGGGGCCAGTTCCTTTCCCTTTGCCGGTTATGGCTTCCCAGGAAGATACGGTACCCGAAAAATCACATAGCTTGGGTAAAGCTGCAGGTGCCTAGAGTGATTTGCCCGAGTATCGAACCCGGGCTCTCCGGTCAGTAGTCCAACGCTCACCCCCTGGACTACCACGTCTCTGAATGACCAGGAGTTAAAACACCAGCTATAAGTAAAATATTTTTCGTGTATTAAATAAGAAAAATGGCATCGAATCCTTGAGGAAGAAAAACAAAAGGAACGAATAACCCTCCGAAAACAGAATGCCTGGTTAGGAGTAGATATGCAATTATAAAAGAAAGAAAAAAGCCAATAAAGATAATCTATAAATCCATAATTCGCAAACCATTGGAATTAGTGAATCGCTAAATTCACACTCTTACGTCAGGCGAACCGCTAACGTTAATGATTTAAAAAAGATAGAATTATCAAAAAAATAATGCCGATAATGTTTCAATTTTACTGACACAATTGCCTTAGCATTTTTTAATCATACAAAATTACTTGTGTCTGCTAAATTGCGGCAATATTATTAGTGTTTTATCTGTTGCTGTCTGTTCGATATTTCTCCACGAAACAAAAAAAATATCACGTGGACCACTAGCGGTCTACGAACCACCAGTGGGCAAACATTCGCTCAGCCAAATGGATGAATTTGGCACGGGACTTCCAAACGGACACTCCCAAACGGATATGGAATATCGGATATGGAACAGTCATACAGGAACAGACATGTCGAAGAGCGATTGAAAGAATCTCTTTTCCTTGGTACAAACCGCGATCCCATCAGGTCTCAAGACCATTGCACGACTATTTAAGTTACCCGATGTTGAGATCGAATTCCAAGTATGAACAATTACACGGACGCCTGGTGACCATGCCACACGCACGACATGCAGGTTAAGATGCACATTTCTCCTAAAATGCGATCGCAGTGTTTTCAACGTTGTTATACCATTGAATTTGAAGAAAAAATTATTCTTCTGACTCTGAGGAGGTAGAACCTTTCTTTATTTTGTTGGTATATCACTAGTTTTCATTGAGAGACTACAATTTAGGACATTAAGGGTTACTGGAAGTAAATTAAGGAATGTGGAAGTGCGATAAAGTTAGGTGAGTGAAAGCTACGGGTGCATGCTTGATGAATCTATTACTAAAACGATATCAACAGGTATGAACCCACTCTGCTCTTCAAAAATTAAGCCTTCGAAACATCGACGGAAGATATTCTAAATATTTCACGGTAGAAAACTTGAGATCGTATTCACGCATCGTTCAACTGATACAGGGCACTGTGAATAGACAGAATGTATTGCCTCAATAATACCTTACAGTAAAAGGGTAAATTTCAATCAGGAAACTTCCCAGGGACGCTTTTAATTTCTAAAGAAAGTGTTTAAAAAATTTTACAAATACATGCAGGTGAGAACGAGAGGAATTCATCAAAGAACACAATGCACCACTCGTATGAATGCAAAATTATAGCATCCTACTTGGATGGAGAACGGAATAATTTAGCGTGCATCGCTACACTTCGAAGGATGGCAATGCAGAGGGATTCCACTGATAGATATATTTCAAAACAGAATACAGAGAGCCTTAGTAAAATGTACGAAGACCGAGCCAACCCGAACACGCAAGACAAAAAGGAACTCATGAACGTTGGAAGCAAAGCAGGTCAGGCGAGCCGTGCTATAAGCGCTATCTCCCCCGCGGCCATGCACACAGCCCCCTGCACCAAAAACCGACTATTAAATCTTGATCCGCGAAAGCCTTTACGTCATATACGCACACGGGATGCACTTCACGACTCGCCGCCACTCACCAGCCCTCCCCCTCCCCCCACGGTAAAATCTCCTGCTGGACCAGCAGGCGAGAAATGAGGCATACGATCACCAGCCGTGGTGGCCGAAGCCGTGCAGGACCCAATTCCCCCCCCCCCCAATCCTTCGGCGATGCTTCATCGTCTCTCCGCCTCACATTCATTCGGGGGTTGACGGGGGAGAGAGGAGGGAGTGGCAGGAGACGAGGGTGGCATGGGTGCCGACGGGTGGTTTGGGACGAAGGAGGGAGGAGAGGCGCTCGGAACACTCTCTACACACGCACGCACTCCGCCTGTTTTTTTACAAAAAGAAGGATGAAAATCATGAAGTGATGACAGCCCTAGGAATATACCTGACCGTGTGTCCTCTTCCTCGCCACTGTCTCCTTGCCTTTGAGTTCATTTCTCTGCCTGCCTTCCCCATTATTACGAATCCCTCCAAACCCTTCGCCAAATGACAACGTCAATCCATTCAAAGGGCGCACTAATTAGCGCAATTTATAGCTCACACCGGATTTCTCACCTGTCTTCGTACACAACGGCCTTATTTTCAATTTTCCCACTTCTGAGATTCCACCTAATCTTCATCCTTAATTACACACGTCTATTTACCATCAATCACAAGAAGTTACACCCATCATCCCTCCCATTACTTCTCTAATCTAGATAAACACAACATCAATGCAACCTTATTTACCTCGTTAGTATCATCTCTCTTTCTTTCCCTCGATCAATTAATAGCATCAATTCCCCTGTAGTCCGGAACATTACTCAGAGACGCAGTGGTCTTTTGAAATATTCTCTACCATCCATTCTCCATCCTGGGCTCTCCTTACCTCACACTGGACTCGAGCATTCGCCACCTACCCCATTCAAACTGAGTCTGGCCACCCATTAAAACGTCCCACTACCCGCCCCCCCCCCGCCCCACCTTCCGCAATGCCCGGGTTTTTCCCATTCGTCAACCCCAGACACGAAGGCCCTCCCAGTCCCCGTCCCAAGCCGACCACGAGGTGATAAACCTTTACTCGGTCCCCCTGGTCGAGAAAGAACTCGCAGTTTTAAATAAATGACGCTCCTTTGCACCCGAACACAGAATCAACCACGTTAAATTTGCCGCGGAAGCCTTACACTTCTGCCCAGACTACTACTACTCAAGCGGCGGGTGTTTCACGACAATCTCCCGATCCCCTCCATAATTACCACTCCACTCATCCAATTTTTCCACCCCCACATTGTTGACCTTGGCTACTCACATACACATACAATCATCTCGTGGGAATATTCATCAGTCTTTCTAAGTAAAATATTCGACAAATATTTCTTGCATAGCCAAATCCATCCAAAAACCGACCCACTTGAAATGTTTTGCTATCAAAAAGTTCTCCTTTCAAAGAAGATTTGATGAAAGGTCTTTTGTGGCACAAGACAAAAAAGATTATATCTTTGAAGTAAAACGTCAACTTAATGAACTCTCATACTAATATCTCGATACCACAATCCACAGTTTCAAAAATAAATACATTCTTATTTATTACAATCCGGACAAAATGATACATCCTTATCCACTGAAATCGCCATACACGCCTACCGAACGCATATCTGCACTGATTGAATATTGACCTATAACATATCGCCTTGCTCAGGTACGAGTGGGGAGCGGAGAGTCCAGATGGGCAGTGTTAGGAAGAGGTGTAAGGCAGGGTTGCCCATTTTCACCGGTGCTGTTCAACGTATATGTGGAGGAAATGATTAAAGAGGCATGGGAAAAACTGGAGGTAGGAATGAAAGTTGGAGGGGAATTCGTAAAATCGGTTAGGTTTGCTGATGACCATGCATTAGTTGCTCAGTCAGCCAAGGGGTTGCAAGCATTGCTGAGTTAATTGGAAATTCACGGCAATAGATATGGGATGAGAATCAATATTAATACAATAAAGGTTAGGCGATTTTCCAGAAAGAAAAAGGCTATGCAAAACATTAAAATAGGAGGGGAAAAAATATAGCAGGTAGAATAGTATACATATCTCGGAAGTGTTTTGGAAACACCCCCTGCCACACGTCCTGACTACAGTTTTGCGGAGTACTTGAGTACTTTATAGCTGCAGATATATTAATAGAATTTTATTTCTCCGCAATCTTTCACCCATGATAAAATAAACAACAACTTACTAACTATAAATATGGAAACATGATAAACATAATGCAAAATCAACAGAAATTCTCAACATGAACTCAAAATAAATGAGAATTCCAACATCAACTACCGAGTTCTCACTTTATCGCTGCCTGTTGATTCTTGGAAGACTTCTATTGCTGGTACGGTCAAGCAGCCTTCAAAGGATTGATACATCTACAAAATATCCCGCATGCCACCGAAAGGACTTGTGGTGGGGGTTTCAGGTCACCACCCATAAAAGAGAATAAAACTACATGCAAAACCAACAAATTCATGTAAATCAACCTCCACAAAGGCGAATGCGAAAAACTTTTTCACTCACACACTTGCAAATACATTTGTATTATTAACTAACATGTACATTCTCCCACGAATATACCTCATGTCTACGCAACGTTTAGCCCTATCCTGGCCTGTAAATCGAATGTCTTTCTTATATTTCTACGATAACTTTATTTTCTTACTATTATGAGTCCTGATTGTCCGGGGAAAAACGAGTAGTAGCAGTTTTATGGGAGTCGACCGACAGCTAAGTTCATTTGGGCCATTAGGGGTGGACAGGTAAGGATGAAGAGTGGAGAGAAACCCGGCGTTGGCATTAGCCTACTCTCAACGAAAGGCACGAAGGGATCTGTAACTTAACGAGGGAAGTCGTACTCAAAGAGCTCTCCGCCGCAAAACACCTCAGGTTAGGATCGGGATACCACTGAAATATATCTGCCGCCTATGGGATTCGAACCCGGACCCTCTGGGTGGGAAGCCAGTACGTTAGCCACCGCACTATCCTGATTCCCAAGGCAGGAACGAGTATTTGTATCTTTCTGTAGTGGAGTCTTCTCTTTGTGGTCTGATTTACCCAAATTTAGTGGGAGCGTATTAATGCCTTCAGTGTCATCGTTAAAATCGTTTCTTCTGTTCCTTTCCTAAAGTGTGTCTCGTCTACTCTCTTCGTATCTCTAGTGGCTCCCAGCCCAATTCCTTTAAAGTCACCCTCGTCTTCTTATTATAATATTTTTTGACGAATCAGACGGATTTTCTCTAAATATTATCTAATTTTTTTAGCCTAAATTTCTCCCAAGGACCCCAAATACTTGCAGCGTATCCCAAATGCGTGGCCTAACTAGAGCGAAATAACACGTCTGTTTCACTTACAATTTCCCAACACCCGCCCTTATGAATGAGATGATTGAGGAATGTGGGAGATTTTGTGGAGTAGCGGTGAGTGTTTACACAGACGGATGAAGTCGTTGTGCAACTTTGCCAATGTAAACAGAGATTTAGAATTTTCAACTTTTTTCTGAGGGGCAGAATTAGAATTTTCAACTTTCAAATGAGGGACAGAAATTGCAAGGAAGGCGGTAGATGATATTTTTCGAAGTGCAGCTGGCCTCTGAGGTTTGCTTGGCAGATGAAACTTTGAAGTGGAAAATAGGGCAGAATTTACACCTAGGGTCGTTTGCAGTTTGAAGGATGCAACGGTGTGGGGGCAACGGGGTGAGCTGGGGGTGTGTTGATTTTAAAATGTTACACAAATTCGCGCGGAAAATGAAGGAAATCGAGTATCGTATTGGAAGGAGGAGGGATGTGAATTCCTTGCTTTTAGAATCGCGTAGTGAGATGGTGATCGTTATTCTGCTTTCCCAACGTATCATATTTCAGGTCTCAAATCTTTGAAGAGAGGCATCGCCGTTATGAAGCAGTAGTGAGGAAGAGGCTGGCCATCCAAAGCTCGCTGTTTGAAGAGTGCCAGGAGCAGTGAACTGGATTTCCGAGGCCTACGGGCAGCGAGTGGTCACGGGGGGAGGTGTTTACCAGTTCACGGGCGAGGTGAAGGGGAGGGTCGTCTCCCTGCTCCCCGACCCCACCCTCACCCCAATCCATAATTCAACCGCGTCTTGCACATCTTCCCCCTCTCAAGATTATTTAAGAAAAATGGCCGCGCAGACACCAACGCTATCAACGCGTACACTTCTTTGGAGCGTTATCAATTTGCGGTGGGAATGAACGCGATGGGGTGGGGGGGGAGGAACATAACGGCGCGAGATGGAAAAGGAAGGGGTGGATGCGGAGAGAGTGTGATGCATTGTGGGAATGGCACGTGAAATGGACGCATCCCCATGATGCGAGAGGGGAGAAGGAGGGGGGGAGAGGAAGGGTGGCGGAGGAGGGGAGGATTGAGAGAAATGAGGAGAAGAGACACGAGGGCGGGCGGGTAAATTCGCGTTGGCGATGCGAGGGTACGCAAGCGGGGTCGGTGGCAAGTGGAAGCACACTTAATGATACACGGACATTGCTCTTGTTTCCTAGCACTCAATAAATTAGTGTTTCCGCCAATTCCAAACCCACGTGCCTCTTCGAAGCCACCATAACAAGTCACAGAACACCTAGATATCTCAGAAATCTCTCGCGCGGTTGTGATCGTTAAGTGGTGACGATCATAAAGGCACTACGAACCCCGTCGTACAGCGATTATAAAGATAATGAAGAGAGCATGAGAGCGGAACCACAATATTTAAGACTATTGTTTTTTCCTACGAGCAAGAAGGAATGAGAAACTTGCAGGAAAAAAATTCACACTAAATACCTTAGTTTGCCGCAATTTCCATATCAATCTCTTACTTTATGGCAGCCTTTATTAGTAGATCGTCAATCACGAGTGGCCTTTGTGTACTTGAACCCTGTAGCGCATGTAGTAATACCTGTTGAAATCCGTTTGAATTATCTAACTTCTCCTTTAGCCACGACCAGGTAACGTAATGTTTTACCACACGCTTAAGGGCGCTGGCATGGTACCATGGAGGCGCAGGCAGACAACCAATCGTGGCGCAGAGCCACGCGGGTGGAGGCTAAGAGGAGAGGGTGAATTGAAGGGGAGAGGTGACCGGGGTCAAGCGTCGCAGGCCATGGAGCCAAACTGTATATTTTACGCTAAACCACATCCAACGCTTATCTTTCAGTTTATTTGAAAACGGTGACATGAAGTCACACTGGGGGAAAAGGCCGACATTGAATAAATTGGAAGTATTTATCACTAAACTTTACGTTATGAAAAATAGATGAGATTGCCCGAGAGTCGAATCCAAATGGTATTCCCTCTCTCTGTCTAACTCCACCTCCTGGACGCCGGGGTATTTTGTGCCCTCACCCTTCTGCCCGAACCCTTACCGAATGGAGGCCGCTGGGTGCCTTTGGCGGAAGGAGGCAGCCGTCGCGAACTCCTTTCATCCAACCGAGGGTCGAATCGGGAGCGGGAGGGCAACCACTCCTCCTCGACGCTCATTTCGAACAAATACATTTTTTCGATCGCGGAAGTAGAAATTTCATCGGTTACGTATTTTTCATCTCTGCATGTAAATGAGTGCCTCTGACTCTGTCCCCTTACTGTGGTCATACTGCGCATTTTTCGTCTCCACTTACAAAAAACACGCAAATGAAATATGCATGGGTTTTCATTTTAAATCAGTATCGGTCATGCGGGACGCTCTGGGCGTTCGTGAACAAGTGAATGAAGTATTTTTCTTATCCCGGGATGGATTGAAAAAGGAGGTCCGAGAGTAAGACCAGAGGAGAACGCAAAGCATAGAGGGGGTAATCTAAGAGGCGGCCTTCTCGAGGGAGGCTGCTTACAAAGCAGAGACATAGTATCGTCTTTAGTTTGTGAATGTCAACCAACTGAATTGAAATTAAAGACTAAAAAGTTATAAAATGTTCCTAAAATAAAAAAATGTCGCAGTCCAACACTGATTTCAAAGCAATCCTTTATAACATTTATTCTAACAAATCCCTGGCTCTTCAAGCTCTTTAAAGGGAAGTCGCTGAGCGTAAGAAAGCAGTGAAAATTGATCAGAAATGATACTTCGAGGCACATCAAATGAAATTTTAAATTGAAAATTGTAAATTAATCAATAAACAGCCAGTCAGAAAACATTATTGGTAGATTTTATTAACACTCAACGGTGCTCATAATTTTGCTAACTACATTCAGCTCTACGCTGAATGTAGTTAGCAGATTAGCTACTGTAGACATAGCGGCGGGAAAATTATGGACATAATGTAGAGGGACTATGACTTCTGGACCTAAAAATAATATTCCTGGTAAATAACATTCTTGATTTATGCCACGAATAAAGAGACACCTAATTGCAATTCCATAGAAATTGTAGCCCACAATTCAGGTTCCGATTACAGCTTGCTTGATTGCTTTCCAACATCTCCATCGTTGAACTGGCGATTATAAATCGACTTCAAATCGAGATGATCACCATGAAAACCAAGCGAGCTGCATCTGACTCGGAGTCTTATATGAGCGCCAACGTTTTATTGGAGAAGGAAGATAACACGCGAGATCCAGCAAAACCTGTCCAAAGACGTTGATTTATTTTTCCTTCCTCGAGTTGATTTCTGCGATTAAGTGATGTGCAAAGAGGACAAAAAAGTGAATAAAAAGACGCAAATTGAAGAATAGGATGGGGAGGAAATGAAAAGAAGCGCGGAGACGTCTGCGGAGGAAGGTTCCTCGAAACGGGCGAGTCGGCGGTCATGTTTCGTCTCGAAAATAATCTCTTCTGGGAAGGAGTCGAGGAGATAGCCGACTAATTCCCGACTGCCCCTCTAATGTTTTCATCCGCAGACGGGAGGGGGGAAGACCGGGGGCGTCGGGAGAGCCTTTGATGGCTCGGGACACGAGGCGAGAGCGTCCGGAAGGTGGCGCGGGAGATCGTCGACGTCGAGAGGGAGGGGTGAGGGGGAGGAAGCGAAACATTATGAAGGGGCGGGAGGGAAAATGAGGCGGGCGAGGGTGGGAATCGGAGAGGGAAAGAAGTGCACCGGAAGAGAGAGGATCGCATTCGCCCTAATCTCACGGCGCGAGAGGATCCTCACCTTTTTTGTTTCCCACAAAACGCTCGCCCGTTGGACTTGGCGTGCGATTGCGAGAGGGGAGAAGGGGGGCGCAATCCATCATGGGGCCGATAAATCAAGAGGAGGAGCGCGCGTGGGAGAGACCGCGGATGAAATAGCGCTTCCGCCCGAAGAAACGCCGCGGCACCCCTCGCGCTCACTCGCTGGCTGACGCGACGGGGCGTGGGGGCTCGGGGGGAGGAGAGGGGGGCGACGGAGAGGCCACCGCGGCGGTGTCATTTCCCACTCGGAATGCACCGAGAGGGCCCTCGGCTGTAATTAATCCATATTCAACACCGGACAGCATGAAGAATGGAGGGGGCTGCATTTCTTCCCGCAAACCCCCATTCCGAATTATGGGATCAACGCCATGTATCATCCAGGGAACACTCCACGTCACGGGAATACCATCTCAAAGCAAGATGTGGGATTTAACTAAGCCGAACGCCGTGTTCTCCTTGCGACAAGACTACTTCCCTGAATGACTACTATTTTCTACCAATCCATTTACAGAAAAGTATACAAACGCATATAGAAATATTCCAAACCATAAGAAAAAACTAACAAAAATAAAGTATTTTTTCCGGGGAATTCTACATCTAAATTGGATTACCCATCTTATACTTACATTAAAAGAATAGCTATTTAAGAGCAAAACAATTAGTGCACAGCACTTGTGGTTAACAAGCAATCCATGAAATTTTGTTCACTACTGAAACTTGTAGAAACCCGTGCATCACTCCAGAATACGAAGCAGTCCAGTTGGGTGGATCATACTTTTTTAACGGCACACGTGTATCGTATTCTAAATTTCGATGGTCCCCCTCAAAGTAGAACCGTCGGATGATAAGCACGGCTCACTATTTTTTCAATATTCGTATCCTGGAAACCCCCTCCCCATTGGGAGAGTTCTCTGGAAATCGTGTCAGTAGTCCTCAGCCCTGCTTCCGATACTGAAAAGGGTTTTCACAAGGTGTTCCTTCATAGAGGAGCGTAGGAAAAAGGCACGTGTGGAAGATACTCTCAGCATTTAATTTCGCGAGATAGTAAGAAACAACATGGAATTTGAATTGGAGCGTTTTGTGATTCACTGGAGAAAAGCTTCAGTTTTCATCCTAATTCACACACTTTAGGCATTTGCTGAAGCGACTAAAGGAATGGAAACGCCGAACTGGCGAGGTGGTCATTGTTCAGGGGCACGAGGCAACCAATCAATTATAGAGAGAAAGAAGTCAACAGGGTACACTATCAGTTAGAGGATTTCATTGTAAGTGTTCCTGGTGGGAAATATATGATAGTGACGGGGGTTCGGAACGTGATGGCAGGTGAAGGAATAGATGATGATGAGGTGATTACAGTTTAGGCACGAGGAATGACCATGGGGAGAAAGCAATTTTGTCCTGCAAGAGACAGGGGTCAGTCATCATCAGCCCTTGGTTTAGAATCCATAGAAGGCGTAGGTGTACATGGAAAATGATGGAGGGTACATTAATGTAACAGTTGGACAGTAGTATGGTTAGGCACACCTTAACGAACAAGGTGATTAATGCGCAGTCTACCCGAGAGAGGATGCGGAACTCTGACCATAATTTAGTAATAATGAAATGTAGCATCCGATTAAAAAAATAATAAACAGGAAATACGGTTTAGGAGATGGAATGTAGAAGCATTAACAGAAACGACATGAACGGAGTATCAGTGGAGAAAATGGTGCGAAAGGAAGGGGAGATGAAAGGAAAACAAACGAGGTAGTGAGGTGCGAGCGTACGGTGTGCGAGGAGAGGGGATTGTTGGGGGAAACTATAAGGAGGCAGGAAAAATGGATGCAGAGCGTCATGGATTGACAATGGGATGACGAACTGTAAGCAAATGAGGAAAGATTAGGGCTAGGATAGGGATTTTGGATGAAACGAAGGAAGGACGGAAGTATGCAGAATTGAAGAGGGGCCTATTGTAAGGTTGGATGTCGGGTTGTGTTTTGTTAAGACATACATGGGAATTGTCGCTTTACCGTTTGGTAGCTTGCGTCCATCCAAAACGTACCTTAACAGGCATATTTTTAGGTAATCTATCGGTTAAGGTAGGTTTTCGGATGGACCCAACTATCAAATAAACATTTTGTGACTCCCCACCTAGCAAACTAATCTATATCAGGTCCCTCTTCATCTCGGTGTACTTCTTTCCTCCCTTCATCTCGTCCAACATCCCTATCCTGTTCCTACCCTTTCCTCGCTTGCCCAACATTCTTCCCTCTATTACCCTCTTCAACATTCCACTACCGCTCAATACGCCCTTCATCCATTTTTCCTGCCTCCATAGGATTTCTCTCAACAAACCCCTCTCCTCCCCCACCATTTCCAGTACTTCCTCATTTGTTTTCCTTTCGGTCCATTTCACCTTTTCCATTCTTCTCCACACCCACATTTCAAAAGCCTCCAATCTACGTCTATCCTCCTGCTTCAGCGACCACGTTTCCGCGCCGTACATAGCTACGCTCCATATCAGAGTTTTTACGAGTCTTGTCTTAACATCCCTACTCAACGTCCCCGTCATCAACTCCCTCCTCCTTGAGAAAGCCTCCTTGCCTAGCGCAATTCTTCTCCTTACGTCCCTACCACTTTGACCGTGTTGGTCCAAAACACTTCCGAGATATGTAAACTGTTCTACCTGCTCTATTTTTTCCCCGCCTATTTTAATATTTAGCTTAGCCTTTTTCTTTCTGGAAAATCGCATAACCTTTGTTTTATTAATATTTATTCTCATCCCATATTTATCGCACTGAACCTCCAATTCACTCAACAATGCTTGCAACCCCTTGGCTGACTGAGCAACTAATGCTTGGTCATCAGCAAACCTAACCGATTTTACGAATTCCCCTCCGACTTTCATTCCTACCTCCAGTTCTTCCCATGCCTCTTTAATCATTTCCTCTACATATACGTTGAACAGTACCGGTGACAATGGGCAACCCTGCCTTACACCTCTTCCTAACACTGCCCATCCGGACTCTCCGTTCCCCACTCGCACCTGAGCAGTCTGAGACATGTACAGGTTGCGGATCAGTCTCCTGTCCCTCCAATCCATTCCTATTTTCTGCAATACACGCATTAATTTTTCCCAATTCACTCTATCAAACGCTTTTTCGAAATCTACAAAACAGGCAAAAACGTCCTGATTGTATTCTATATTCCTCTCGACTAGTGATCTCATTACTGCAATGGCATCACGCGTACCTCTTCCTTTCCTGAACCCAAACTGATCATCCCCTAAGTAATCATTTGCCTTACTCTCTATCCTTTTGTTGATGATCCTGAGAATAACTTTAGCTGCGTGGGATATCAAACTTATTGTTCTGTAATCCTCACATGACGAAGCCTTTGCCTTTTTTGGAATAGGAACTAACACCGATCTCACAAAATCTTCCGGCCAGATTCCTTCCTCATAGATACTACGAATCAGTCCATATATGGCCTTCTTCCCACCTTTCCCTAACCATTTCAACATTTCTACAGGAATATTGTCCAGCCCCACAGCCTTATTTGCTTTCATCTCCTTTAATGCCCTTTCTATTTCATCGTCGAGTATGCCTGGACCCAAGCTATCTTCTTCTACGTCATGTTCCTTTTCTATGTCTAACCTTGTCGGCCTAAGTTCTTTACCATACAGTGTTTCTATATATTCCTTCCATCTCTCTTGGATTTTTCCTGGTTCAACTATTATCTTACCCCATTTATCTTTAACTGTTAGCACACATCTTGCCTTCTTACTTCCCGATAATAACTTAACCTTGCTGTATAGAGCACCAATTTCACCCTTCTTCTGTAAACTTTCCATATCCTCGCATTGCGTTTTCCACCATTCTTCTTTTGCTTTATTTGTGGCCCTTCTCAATTTATTGTTTAACTCTTTGTACTTCATTTTGACTAACTCTGTGTTTACATTTTTCCATCTTCTTCTCTCATCTATCTTTGCAATCACCTCATCCGTTACCCATGGTTTCCTTATCCTTTTCCCGTTAACGGTTCCTATAGTGTCTTTAGCGGCTTCCAATATCCCTTTCTTGATACATTCCCATTTTTCTTCGATAATACTCAGTTCTTTACCGTCATCCATCATTTTCTCTACAGCCTCCTGATACTCCTTCCTCGTTAATTCATTTACTGCTTCTAAATTCCATTTTTTAGCCCGCCGCCCTTGCCTTATCTTCTTGAAACGAACATTACATTTCATAACAACTAAATTGTGGTCAGAGTCCGCATCCGCTCCTGGGAAACTGTGTGAATTTATCACACTGTTCCTAAACCTGTGCCTAACCATAATATAATCTAACTGATACCTTTCTGAGTCACCTGGCATTTTCCATGTATACCTACGCCTTTTGTGGTGTCTAAACCATGTCTTAGTGATGACTAACCCCTGTCTCCTGCAGAATTCAATTGCTTTCTCCCCGCGTTCATTCCTCGTGCCTAACCCATAGTCCCCCACCTCACCACCATCTCTTCCTTCGCCTACCGTCGCATTCCAATCCCAACAGGCATATTAATGATATATATATATTTATATCTATTTGCTTATTTAATAGGGTTTCATTACAACCAATTGTAATCACTGGGGAGGGGCATTACTGGATGTAATATAGTACATAACAGTCATTAAAACAATCGTATAGCGTGATTCGCACCCAGGAGGATCGGAAGAACTCTCGAAGAACACAGCTCGAGCAAAGAGTGACTGTTCCGTTACTCACTGTCATAATTGTGCCACGATGGAAGCTGAGAGTGAAACGCCTCAGTCGAGAGCAGCAGCACCACCGCACCCAACACCTCTTCAAGAACACCTAATGACCGCAGGCAGGGGCGTAAACGACCACCGAACTGTTAGGGACGCAAACGGCGAATGAGTCCGGCGAGAGCGCGCCCTCGGAGATTAATGACGGCGGCGGGAGCAAAAAACTTCCTCCGCTCCGGCCCAACCTCCGTCAGTCGCCCGCCCCCCAAACCGCCCTGCCCGCGAGAAATGTGGACCGGCCCCTCGTACGTCATCCCGACGATCTCCGATGGTATGAGTTGGCACACATGTGAAGGCGAATCCCTTTTCTGGCCCCAGAATCCCAAAATTGACTACAGCGCAGATTCTATCATATGGAATTGGTCATATGCTCGAAGATAGTGAAATGTTTTCTCGTTTCATACACCCAATTCAAATTATAGATGGAAAAAGTACAATCAGTAAGTGAAAACATACAAAGAATCGCCTGGTATGGTCGGGGATGGGACTGCGTTCTTCGGAGGAATTCGGCAGAGACGGGAAAAGTGGGTGCAGTGACGAGTGAAAGAGGGGCGATGGAATGTTGAAGGCGGTTTTCGAGGGGAGAATGGAGAGCAGGCGAGGAAGGGGAGGAAAAGGGAGCAGGCATGAATGAAGGGAGGCAGCAAGGATTCGGATTTGAAGGTGGATTTATTGCAGTAACGGTATTTAGTTTCGTGTAGCTCTCCAAGTGAAACGAGAACCCACCTTAACCGTTAGACTACCGTTCACCTAAAACGGCAAGGTTTTGAGTGTCGGCTTGTAAAAAAAAATTTATTTCAATTTTTAAACTATTATTAGTTTTTATATTGGTGAATTAGCATTAAAATTGGTTACAATTCACTACGAATGATTCAAATCCTCGGCCATGTTTTGAGTCCGTAGAATCATCTTCCGTCACCCAATCCTTTCAATCTCCATCCGTGGATACCTCATCCTCTTCTCTTTAAATCCCTCACATCCACCCTTCTGGTCCACTCCCCCTGCAGCCCTACATCTCCGTCTTTGCGGCCAACTACGCCCATCACCGTTTCTCTACACCCTCCACCTTACCACTCTTTTTTACAATTCAAACCATGACATCCATCGGTCACACTTCAATTTTTGGCCACCGGTTAGGCTATATAAGAGGGTTGCCATTTATATTTGGAGCCTTGACAACATTAAGTGCTTTAGGCGCCATCTGACGTTTCCATGTGAAAGTTTGACCCTTTTAACGCTAACTTTCTTCAGAACATTTTGTAGTTTGATCATGACTTGTGTTGTTTACAGTGACTCGAAAACTTTGCCTCAGCGAAGAAATGGAGTTAACTCGAGAACAATGTCGTGCGATGAGTTTTTTACAGGTTTCGACGTGCATTATCAAGACAGGAGTGCATCGATCAACTTGATTCCACTTTTGGCGATGAAGCCCCATCCCTTGCCGCTGTTACGCGCTGGTATAACGAATTCCATCATGGCCGCCGTTCGCAGAGCGACGAAAGTCGTGAAAGTCCTCCAAAATCAGTAATTATGCCGTAAAATATTGATGCTGTAAATGCATCTCATGTGATCTGTTCGTCGTGCCCTTACTATCAATCTACAACTCCCCCTCTTTCCACTTGTTCATTTTAGCGTCTTTCCTGTTCATTAAATGCCGAATGATGACGCCGAGAAACTAACGAGCGCGGATAAATGTTTTCCATGAACTAACCAAGATGAAAG
>CM073770.1:638968-684428 GCA_037158775.1 Hetaerina titia
TTGACGTTGATGCATTTTGTTGGGTTTAAGGTAAGTTTCCACTCGCTCATCCAACAAGTCAAGCACTGTATACTACCTTGATCAAAAAGTTCCCGGAATTTATTGAGAAAATTAAAAATACAAGTTTATTCATCTAAATCTATATTGTCCCCTTCAAAGTAATCCCCATCGACTGCAACACACTTATGCCAGCGCTTGATCCAATCCTCGAAACATTTTTTATATTCGGTTTTCGGTATATCCATCAGTGCTTCCTGCGATTTTTCCATTACTTCCTCTCGGCTGCTAAAACGCGTTCCCCGTAATGGTTTTTTAACTCGATTGAACAGAAAGAAGTCACAGGGAGCCAAATCAGGTGAATTCGGTGGCTGTTGGATGGTATTTGTTGCATTTTTCGTCAAAAAATTATTACGAATAATGATAACACTGTGCGACGGTCTCGACGCACTGTGCGACGATTTCTGGTCTCTTTCGGCGAATTGCTTCACGCAAACGTCTCATAACGCCCAAATAATACTCTTTGTTTACTGTCTGGCCTTCTGGCAAAAATTCATGATGCACTACACCGTTGTAATCCATGAAAACCGTCAGCATTGCCTTCTTTTTTAACTGAAAACGACGTGGTTTTTTTGGTCTCGGCTCATTTGGTGAACGCCATTCACTTGCCTGATGTCTGGATTGCGTGTCGTACTCATAAACCCACGTCTAGTCTCCAGTAATGATCCTTTTGATGAATGTGGGATCGGATTCAGCCTCGCAAATCATGTCTTTTGCGACGTCAACACGGTCTCTTTTTTGCATGAAATTGAGGTCTTTTGGCACCAACTTTGCTGCTACACGACGGAAACCCAAATCATTAACCACAATGTCTTGGGTGGATCCATAGGCAATGTTCAAGTCCTCCGCTATTTCTCTGATGGTTAATTTGCGGTTATTGACCAACATTTCTTTTACTTTATCAATTTTTTCACCGACTTTCGATGTCGATGTTCTGCCACTGCGTTCATCATCTTCGATTGACTCACGGCCACTTTTGAACCGCTCGTGTCACTGGTAAACGACCGTTTTTTTAGAGAATCGTTGCCGAAACACTTTTCCAACATTTCCAACGTCCGTGCGCCACTAAATCCGTTTTTTACGCAAAATTTAATACAAGTTCGTTGTTGCAAATTTAAATCCATTTCTGCAATTGTAAAAAATCGCCAACACACACAGAGATAGATGTACTCTTGGCTACGTAACTTTTGCAAATGTCAAGTTATGACACTAAGATTTAAAGGGAATATCAACAACAGATGTACCAATTTAACAAAAAAAACAGAACTCAAATCGGAACGATGGGAGCGCCACACGGTGGTTATTCCGGGAACATTTTGATCAAGGTAGTAGATACCCACCTGAGGGCAACGCGGGAGGTCAGTCAGGTCAAGAGGGGGGGTAAAAGTCTATGGTTTGAGGCGGAGAAGGAGGGTTGGTAATATTGACAAATTAGCAATAATTGGTTAATTAGATTAGATAAAAACCAATTAGATAATTAGCAGGCTGGAAGGATATGGTCAATACAATGTTGCAAAAAGCCCACCTGACATCAGATTAGTTGGCAGAGGATTAGGGAAATGATTATTATGAACTGGGAGAAAGGCACTTAGTAATTAGTTAGGTGACTCAGTAGCGGGTTGGGAGGAGTCGCTACATTGTTGAAAAAGTCTCTCTTGGCTTCAGATGAGCTGGCAGGGGGTGAGGGAAAAAACAATAACGGGGAATGTGAAGTGTAAAGAAAATCATTGGTCAAAACATCTTCCCCGTAATTCGTGTGTTGAAGGATTTCCAACTGCTCCAGCGCATGATTATTAAAAGTCAGTATGAAGATTTTCCACCAAGTTACGCCAGAAACTGTTTTATTTATTCATCAGAGGTTTTGGGCAAGGACGACGCAATTTGTTTCAGAAGCGCTTGCAACAAATGTCATAATTTTCAGCATTCACCATTATCAACAAAAGGATTTAGAGTGAGTTAAATGGTTACTTAGGGGATGATAAATTTGGGTTTAGGAAGGGAAGAGGTATGTGTGATTCCATTGCAGTAATGAGATCGAGAGGAATATAGAATACAATCAGGACGTTTTTGCTTGTTTGGTAGGTTTCGAAAAAGCGTTTGATATAGTGAATTCGGGAAAACTAATGCGTGTATCGCAGAAAGTAAGAATGGACTGGAGGGACTGGAAACTGATCCGCTACCTGTACATGTCTCAGACTGCTCAGGTGAGAGTGGATGATGTAGATTTGGGAAGCAGTGTCAGTTTTAGTGGTAATACAAGGGTAACTTTTAGCAAAGGTAAACTTGAAATAGAGTTGGTGAACTTTCATTTTCGAGAAAGAGGAGAATTAAGTTAAATAAAAAAAAACGAATACATAAACTAATGAGATATGGGCGCGGAGAATGATGGAAAAAGCTAATTGGATTGAAAGGAGAACTTTAGAAGTGTGGAAGAAGAGAGAGACGTGGTGGAGAGGTCCAAAGGTAACCGGGAAGCTGGATGCAGAGCGATTTGATTGGCGATAAAATCGTAAAAACGGTGAGAGGCATTTAGACAAGCGATGAAAGGAAGAAGAATTGGACAGTCATTGGAATGGAATGAAGGTAGGGAGGAAATATGCAGAACTGAGGAGGGGTTCATTGTAGTTTCGGGTCTCAGGTTGTGTGGCTTCAGGAGAAGCTAATTAATGTATCGCTGTTCAGTATGTGTCCATCGAAAATCAACGTGAAATGATAAACTATTAAATAATAATAGCAACAACCGGATTTCAGAACAAGTTCAGATTTTAGGGATTGTTTTTCCATTCCTATCACATAAAAAAACCTCTGTGCACACTCTTCCAAGAATTTTTAGCCTGTGGATAGATGGAAAAACCTGCGCCGAGGGGCTGCGTCCATATGCCTCTTTCGCTTTGGGTTCCTCTTGGAGAGAAGTAATTTCCTCGCACGAGTCCGCGAGGCATCGCTCGCCTCAACGCCCGCTCACAGGGCGAGACCAGATCACGAGAGCGCATCCGGCCTTACAACGTTGATTGGAAGAGACTCCCCGGGATTTTTATGAGCATAAAACGTTTAATATATTTTAGATATCTGTTGCACAGGCATGACTATTTTCCTTGTGCTATAGCGTGCTGTTTCCTCAATAATTCAAAAGCGGAGTAAATTGCGAAACCAAAGAGAAATCTTTCTTCTTCGACAAAAGAAGTACCCATAGAAGTTGGAAGCATTCTATTACGTACAACCACATGAATCTACCTAATATGCATACGAGACGATTTGTTCACATACACGACAGCCACAAGTATGTTCCCTCGTATTATTGACTTGCGATCTATCCGCAGTAATTTTGTCAGGGAAAACTGTGTTGTGCGTCATAGCTAAACATACATATAACGACAGCCCACACCACCACAGCTGCTCGCAGCTTGGATTTTACTTTTCGAATCTGATTCAATTTGTTTCTAATTAAAAATGATATGTTTTTAACTCTCAAATTTCTTCAAAAACTTTCCCAATTCAATTAGAACAAATAAATAATTAACCTTAACGTAGTAATACCTCGCCCGAGTTAATAGTGATCCATAACTACTTGTAATGAGGATAATAAATTCAATCATTCACTAAAATACATTTACTAAGAAAATACAGTGCATGTTCAGGTTTTATTTAGATTTCCTCGAAGGTCGGTGTACAAGATTTCATTCCTCACCATGACTGTATGCAGCTTATGGTGGTTTACACTTGAGCAGCTCAAGATATGAAAAATACGGAATTTAAAGGAAAGAGGCCGAGTTCACAAACCTCCCGACACTCAACAAAAACAGCGATCATTGCGCATAATGTCCTCTCTGTTTCTCTACCGCCTCCTCACGGTTCCTCCCGCCTTCATCGTAATCCCTCGCCTCCAGGCCTGGCGCCTCCTCCTCCCCCTCGCCCCCTTCCACTACGGTACGTGCCTCGGCAAAATGGGCAACCTCGTATTTTACTCACACTTTTAATTATGGGCCACCAGCAGCTACAACACTTAACACGGCAGAAGATATTTACTGCGTGAGAGCTCCGCAAGTATGACGCGCCAGAATGGGCCAGGGATGTTTAATTCTTGATGGAGTTAATTTTAGCTTAGCAATAACTTTTCAGGTTGCGACCACAAATTTTCCGTCGTCATTTCCCTTTCAAAGCAGTACTATTAGAGATTTTACACAATAATCGGGCAATTTTCAGAGGATCGTTCATTCAGAGTACTCCGCTCAATCCCTGCAAGCCTCCTTCCCTGTTTGATTCAAAGTCGATTTCAGAAGGTGAGCTTGTCTCAACAGAAACGCGTCTAGATAACACACATCCGAGATATAGTTGGTTGTTTGAGGCGTAACTTTATGGAATCGATTTATTTGTTCATGAATCGATTCTATAAAGGCATACCTTCAATCATTATGGAGACGTTGAATGTCGAAACTTAGGTCGTGTCAAAATACTGTACGATTGTAAAGTTGCAGTTTATTATTATTGCATCCAGGAGATAATTTGTCTCATATTTTACATATCAGACAAATTATCTCTCGAGAGTAATCCTCTCCACGGCCTAATTCCTTTTGAACTCACTCAATGCTTCTTAAATCTCGTAATCGAGTAAGCTTGAACTTAATCTATCGTCATCCAATTCATATAATTCGTTCTTTTCCCTAATTACAGCTCTTGCACTCTCATTTGCGGCCCTCGACATCCCATTTTTGATATGTTACCATTTTTAAATACTCATCTCTATTTCCTTACTTATTATTTTCTCTATAGCCTACTGATACTCATTTCTTGTCGTTCCTCAAATGCTTCCACATTCCATGTCCTACACCGTTTTCACTGTTTTATTTTCTGAATCGGACGCTACACTTCATAATTACATGTCGTGACCCGAGTGCCCATCCGCTCCTAGGAGACGGCATGAATTGATCACAATGTTCCTAAATCTTTACCTAACCATAATATAATCTAACTGATACCTTTCTGAGTCACCTGGAATTTTCCATGTACACCTAAGCCTTTTGTGGTGTCTGTCTACACGAAGTGTTGGTGATGATTAACCTCTGTCTCCTGCAGATCTCTATGCTTTCTTCCCTTGCCACTTCCTTGTTTCTAAACGGTGGTCCCTATCATCTCTTCCTTTGGCTACCGTCGCGTTCCAATCCCCCATCAATATAAAATATTTCCCTCCAGGAATATCTGCGACTATCTCCTCTAACTGAACGTATATCCTATCTACCTCTTCCTCCTTCACCTGGCGGCATGTGTACCAGAGCTAGACCATGTTTGTTAGTTCCGCTTTTATTTCGACTTTTAATATTCTATTAATTGCATTCTCTATGCTTATTTCGCTTTATCCTACCTTTTTATTCAATATCATTACCACCACTCGCTAGTTCTCTTCTCATCCGCGGTATATTGCTCTATAATTATCGATTCAGTTATCTCCGCTATCCTTCCATCTAACATCTACATTTCCTCTTTCCGTTTCTCGTTTTATGCTCTCTAATTTTCCTGCATCAATATCGTCCTAATACTGCACAGTACTACTTTTAAGTTCTTTGGTCCTTTTCTTTACCACTACTTTCGCTTTTGCTTTGCAAAGATTTCGTAATATGACGACCGCGGAAGCCTTGTCTCTCCCGCTGCCGGGCACGGCACACGGCCGATTGAGCCGAGTCCCAAAGTTTCCAGGTCTCCATAGTGTCCATCATTCCATTCTTGGGATGGATAATTGAGGTGGCTTCCCGTTGCCTTCCTCAATAGTGCTTTTAACGTGATACCATCACTCAATATATTTTAAAACGCAGAGTACAAAGAGAAACAGACGCTACCTTTCATCGCATCTGTAATATACCACTTGAGCTATCCGGAATGGGCGCAATTATCATTACCCTGGAGCACTACCAGGAGCAATTATCATTGCCCCCGCCAGCACAGCTCAAGGAGTCATCGGAACGCACATGCCCTTGCACCATATGAAGGTTGTAGTCTAATATAAAAGTGAAAAATTCTCTTACTATTTATTGTAGGCAAGTTATAACAGCGGCATCGTTTATTACCATTAATTCAATCCTAATTTGCAAACTAGAAGTTTTCAACTGAATATAGCTTTGAGAAACGGAACAATGTGATTTGGAAAGAAACGACCGCGCGACGCACACTTTGTTTCGCGATAGCCACCCTCTCGGCACCCCCGTTTTGTGCCCGCTCCCCCTTCCAGCCGCATTCTTCCCGCCAAGTGCCACCCACGCGCAACCACATCGGAAAGTAGATCGCGGGGTAAGGATAATTGACTGGCAGTTCAGTAACCAGTCACTTTACTATCAGCTAGTAATTTATGCTGGATTAGCTTCTAGCTGGTATATGTGACAACGTTGAATTGCGAACGCTGTAACTTAGATTCAATGATAGTAATGAATGAAGAATGAATATATTATTATTCAACGACTTTACTATTTCTGAGATACAACTGTTCAATCAGCCATCGGAGTCATTGGCGAAAAATCTTCCTCCCCTTCGCTGATTTAGGAATCCCATGCCCTACGGCGCCCCGCAGGGATTAGTGCTCGAGAGATCAATTACAAAACCAACCTCAAGGCTGATTACTGCTACTGAGTGTCGACAGACGACCTCGTATCTCACCATGTTCCCACACCCCGACATATCATCACCTCCAACTATCGTATTCTCGTGAGAAATGGGTCCAAAGATGGATCTATAGTCCCAACTGCCACTCCCAACTGTACCACACACACCCCCTAACTTGAATGCGTCTACGCTTGACAGTTTGATTGCTCTGACATCCGATCCAATTTGTCCGGAGTCCTTGGGTTCGTTGCGTTCCCGTTCTCTGATGTGTATGTTGTGCAAGATGGAATGTGGGATGACGGTTTGGAATATTAACTAATCTAGGAACCAAATAAAATGACAATACTTTCCGAATGAAATCCTGGACGGAGAGCTTCCCATTGTTCGGTTTCCTACTTGTTCCCCACTATCAACAGTCAACAAAATATTTGCAAACGATCGTTCTCCCAAATTACACTATGTAAATAATTATGTTTACCTCGAAATACAACTATGTCAAAACTATGTCCAGTAAACTCCATTTTATGAGATTTTGTTCTGTTGTTGGTGAATAAGGCCGAGATATATTTCCGCGCGCTTCAGAAACACCCTAAATAGTACACAATAGTGCATATAATATCGAGGTGGGGACTAAAGATTTTCTTGCATTTAAAATTCGTGGGACCACATTCCACTGACATTTTACCACGAGGTCAATTACTTATTATTAGTTAAAAGACAAAGACTATGCAAGGCTTTTCTGAGCACAAAACTTAAAATAAGGAAATACAGTGGTTGTAACTGCAAGGTTGCCAAATCTGCAAGGTTAACTAAAATTAAATACACCTAGTATTAAGTATTTTTCACTAATTTTTAGCAAATAAGGATTTCAAATTTCAGACTGCCAAATGGTGAAAAATACATCGTTGACAACTACTAAACAATATCGCCAGGGTTAATTAAACATTCGGTTAAACCGCCTGAAGTTGACTTGGTGCAACTGCAACAAATACTGAACCCATCAAAAAGAGATTAGGTAAAAGTAACTATTAAGGGTACAGATTACGGTCAGGCTTAAAAACCTAAAACTTCGTTCGAAAGTTTTAGGATTTTACCGAAAAAAAAATTAATTCCAAGAACGCGTCACGAGAATATTTTACAAAAAATTAAATTAAAATCAATCTCCTTCTCAGGAAATTCTAGGACATTAAAAAAAGAGCACACCTTCCCTATGTTACATTGGTATGAAGAATGGGAAAGAACCAGATTGAATAAGGAAACGTGGAGGTTGAAATTACTCCATTAACTCCATTTGTCGAAATTAAACAAGGAATAAATGTGAATAAAAAAATTACAATGATAAAATGGGTCATGTGAAATAAACTACACAGCGTGGGGGGAATTGCTGTAAAAAGTAACCGACTTGATTGGAATCACTTCGCAACCAGTCTTATATTAACAAGTCATATTCCTGTCGAATGTATTCCAGAACTTGAAAAGTTGTCAAAGACAAAAAGGCAACTGACCCCTTAATCGCCTCGATACATCGAATAAGAATAATAATAATTCGGTTGAATTTTCCAGGAGCAAAAACATGAGTATGAAATACTGAAACACAGAAATTTCTCTAAAGTATTTAAACCTGATGTCGGTTTGTCGCAGCTGGACACAGCTCTCCTTCCCACTCCTTGCTTTTCCTTCAGTTCCGAGTTTCCACCCGTACCTTCCGTCAGTTGCTCTGTGCATTGTCGTCGTTTTCTTCCCATATTCCTCCTTTTCCTTCATTGAACCCTCTATTATCGTAGGGAGAAACCACTTTAGTGCAAGCTCAATCAATGACGTTCCCTTCTTCACTAGGTGTTTTCATAATATACCAAAAATTATGGCATAGGACAAGCTCATAGATACTGGGATGAGAAGGCATAGGGACGTTCAAGATTGTGATTTAGAGGAGAGAATGTTAGGTGGGCGAGGAGAGGGAGGAAAGAGAATGAAAATATTGGACGACATGAAAGGAGCCTGAAAGTAAGAGGAATTGAGGAAGAGTTTATGGGTATGTGGGATGTCACGTTGTGCCGTGTCAGGTAAGGCTGCGACGTTTAGCGTTGACTAGTTTGCGTGCCCATCAAAACCTTCCATTCATCTTAAACCGTAGGATACCACTGAGGATATAAAAAAACCCATAGAGAATCCTATTTTCCCTTTCACATATTGGGGTAACCAAGACATAAACGGGGGAGGAAAAAATTACTCGCGATCTCGGTGGCGGCGCCACATTCTCCGCCACGGGAGGCAGGAGCAAATAAGATCGAATAAGGAGCAGCAGTAACCATGAGGAACACACCGCGAGAGATTTCGGCGCAGCAGTTCGGCCGGGCTCCCTTCCATATAACAAGCTGGGGAGAGAACTAAGCATAAACAAGAGCCGCCCTGATATCACACTCCGCAAACCCGGTATAAACCAACGGCTCGATCCCGGCGTTTACCGCACCTGTGCGTGCGAAATGAGGAATAAAGAATCTCGCGCGGGTCTCCGACGGAGCCAGGAGCGGCTCACACCGGCTGCCCAACGTCAATATCGGCTCGCCCGCTCCCGCCCGCCAACGCGCTCTCAAGACGCCGGGGTCGCCTCGTTCGGCCATGCAGCCCGCGGAGCAATGCTTCAACCTCCAGCAGGGCGAGAGGCTGAGGCGGGGAGGGAGGGCCGGAGGCGGGACCTCCCGTGGGAGAATAAGGTACACACACGCACGACATCCAGGGGGAAGATATGCCCCCACACCTCTGAAACAACAACCGAGAAATAAAGCACCATGGGGGAAAAGGGAGACCCACGGCCTCCCCCCTCCCTCCATCTCTTATTTCCTTCTCCGTCCGCCATACCTTTCCTAGGGAGGCGCGAGGGAGGAATCGAGGTGTCGCAACGGCGACGACCAACCAACGCCCCACGGTGGCTTGAAACATCAACCTCGCTCCCCACCCCACACGGCCAACTCCACACTCCGCCCCCCCCCCTCTCACTCCCTCCGCCAAGCTCCCACCCGCAACAGCTCCTCCTCGGTCCATAAATCTTGCGGCTCAAGATTATCCACTCCGCCCTCCGTATAGCTGCACAACGCACACGTCCCGCCGTGGAGGTACTTCCTTCCCCACTCTTCCTTCCAATTCTCCCCCTCCGCCCTTCGCCCTCCCCCGTCGCACGTCGCGCGCACATGGCAGGGCGTTTCGTGTGCAAATCCGTCTCATAAACTCGATCGTCGATTGCAAAATAATTGAATCTCCTCCGCTTCGGCGGTGAGAGACACCTGTCCAGAGATATTCGAGGCAACAGAAGAGGATCAAGGGTCTTGCATGCGTGCCTTTGAGTACAATTTTGCGAGTTTTCGAGTGTAAATATTCGAGAAAAATATTTAGCTACATTTCATTTTTGTACATATATTTTCTGCGGTCTTGAAAAAGTTCTCTAAAAAAGAGTACCTAAGTATTCAACAAGTTGAGGATGTCAGTATGAAGGACTATAATGAAATGAAGAACACACACTATTCGTCCACTGAAAACTATTAGGGAAAAACTAGTTTCACTGCTTCAGTGTCATCATGAATTAGTAAAAACCATAAACACAGTAATCAACCCGAAGGTCGGTTTGACAAGTGATGGTAGAGTTCACTCAGTACCAAGCCCGAGGGCGTGTGAATATGCACACATCAGGGTAGGGGGGCCAGTTCCTTAATTACTGTGCTGCAAGTGCCCAGAGAGACTTGCCCGGGAATTGGACCCGGGCCCTACGGACAGTAGTCCAACGCTCTACCCCTGGACTACCACGACAAACTATCAATTAATATTGGGACTATTATGTTGAAAATATATTAGGACCGATAACATTTTTTGTTTACGTAGAGTGAGGCAGAAAGCATGCGGTATTGAGGACGGGTTTATTGTAATTTGAGGGTGTCACGTTGTGTTTTATTGTGTGTATCGTAAGACCGACTATATATTCTTTTATATGTGTACATATATCAGAAATCTTAGTCTAGTTAATTTGACAAATAAAAATATTTATGCTATCATTGAGATATAACTTCATAGCTAATTTACGTACGCATAATGGTTACAGGCGGATTAGGAAAATATACTTTAGGGTTAACCTCTAAGGGACTGTTTATTCATAATTCTTCAAATATGGAAAATTGAATACCAATCTTACCAACTCTGCGAACCGTAATATTCGAAGAAAGCAAATTTGGAAAATGAAACGTATGCCTTAACCGTGAAGTACTTTGAACCTGTTATGCTCACATTTGACAAATAATACACCGAATTACTTAACTCGAGAAAGTAATACTTAAACCAAATCGAACGCCTTAGTATAAACAAATGTATCCCGGTCTTTACTGCCGTCCCCATTTGGGCGAATCATTGCAATCACCAAAGGAATTGGCGATAAGAATTTCACGAATCATCAAAGGCAATTGTGCGTCCTAATTCAGGAATCCGCGTCCATTTGCAAGGATGGTGCACTTGGGATCACATCTTCTCCGAATAAGGTTAGATATCGCCTTCCATGGGTTTTGCCACCCGCCCAAATCTTCCTTCTCCGTTCCCACCACCCCTGAACCCCTGGTGCACCATGGGAAGATCTGATAGGGTGCAAATAGGAGGCCCGTATTCCGACCTTATGTACACGACGCACAGAGCACGTCACACGGATCGGCCAGCATTGCCTTGGCTCCCCACGCGCGATGGATATGCGACCGATTCCATCTCTTTCCCTCCCAGCGCCCACCACGACCGGGCGCGCCTCCTTCGCCCCCCCCCCTTACCACCTTCCCCGCGGAACACAGCTTGTCCTCGAATGAGGCGTCGGGTGACGAATAGCGAGGCGAGAGAGAGAGACTCAGCACCACTCGCACACGATGCTCAGCCTACGGCGACTGCGGTTGCCAACCTGGTCGCACGTTTTGCTTCGGAAGGCTAACTCGACTCCTCACAGCAAGGCGCACTACGGGTCTATGAACTAGTAGCCTCGGAGCTGGTGTTGCAGAGCTAGGAGACTTGAAAGGTGAGTAAAGGGGATAAGCACCAACTGGGTGGTTGGAGATGAAGCAGTTAAGGATGCAAAACGTGGAAACTATGGAGATGAAGACAAAATAAATACTAGGGATGAGAGCTGATAAAGAAGTATACTGGTATATTGAATGAGTTTCCGAGAGAAAATCGAAAGCAGGGCAGTTGGATACAGAGTGCAATTAGCGGCAATGCAATGTTGAACAATGTGACGAATGTGGGAATGTGATAGGGGGAGGAACAAAGAATCAGCATATTGAATGAAATGCAGCGAGAAAAATGATATATTGAGCTGAAGAATGAGTTTTATGGCCCGAGGCTTCGTGCTAGGCGAGGCTTAAAAGTGGAGCGGTGCGAAGTCTCTGTGCCCATTGGATCTTGACAAGTTGGCCAAAACTAATGTTAAAGTAATTCCCAAATGGTTTTTGATACATGCCTCTGTGTTCCTAAGCCTTCATTGTTATGAAGACAGATAACACTGACCTACAAAAAAAAATTTTTTTTTGGTGCGGGGAATCTTAGTGATGATTTTAACTATATTTGTAGAGCTGAATCCAAATATGAAATCCGTTTTTATTTAACAGCTCTACTTTTTTAGATATGGCACAGCTTACGATTAGTTGTTTTAATATTTGATATATTCCGGGAAATAATTTTCAAAGTTAAATAAATCTATGAGTATACTAATTTATAACCACTCTGCGGTGTTCCTTTTATTTTCAATAAACTGTCAATAAGTTTTATGTATATTTCTATATTGTAGGCCAATGAGATTAAAAAACAAAAATCGTTTGTATCGACTTCGGTAAAAGATGGCGAAATTAGTTCATAAGGTATCCGAACTACTAGCATCAAGACTGCATGAAAAGAATTTACTGCAACCCGGTACAAAAATAAGTTTTTATCGCACAAGGGAAAAGGATATGCTACCCTTCTTTACTCAAGAAGACAATCTTACATTTAGTTTAGACGTTAAGGGACTTTTGGAAAAAATGGGACTACTATCACAATATGATGCTAGTGATTGTCGTTTGTTTATTGATAGCTCCAAGCGTAGTTTAAAATGTGTACTTCTTCACAATGGCTCTGATTATAATCAGAGCTCCATTCACACGAATACCACTCTTTCCCGCGAATACAAGAAATATTCGCGTGAAATGGGAAATAATGATTTCACCATTAACCAGATCGTTTTGAATTACCCACGGGACTATCTATCAGAATGAAACTTCAACAATTTATTCAATTTGTCTCAGGAATAACATTGAGGTCAATAAAATACTACGTGCTCAATAAGGTGCGAAAGCCAATGGGATGAGCTTAAAATTTGTTAATCTAGGAAATTTATATGCAGGCCTATTTCGATTATACTACATAACTAGATACCTTTAAGTATTATTTCAATACCTAGCTGAATTTATACTACAATAATCATACATATCAGAGCTTTCCTGTCGCTCCGCACTCCACCATAGCCTTGAACATCGCATTGCCAATCAAAATGCTCTGAATCCATCTTTCTTGCTTTTTATTGATTTCTCCCAGCAATCCTCTCTCCTGCACCACCATGCCTTGTACGTCCATGCCTCTTTTTTTCTTCATTTCACATCGATTTTTACCTTCTTATCCACATCCAAATTTCAAAGGACTCCAATCTATACCTAATTATCCTGCTTCAACGACCATGTCCCCGCTCCGTACAAATCTACGCTGTACATGAAAGTTTTAACGAATTTTTCTTGATATCCATACTCAAATCCTTCGTTATCAATTCCTTCCTCCTTATGAAATCTTTTCTTTGGCTGATAAACAAGTGCTTGATCATCAGCAAACCTAACTGAATTTATGAATTACCCACCGAATTTCATTCCTATCTCCAGTTCTTCCCGTGCTTCTTGGACAGCACTGTTGATAATGGACACCCCTCTCTCACTCCACTTCCTAACATTATATATTCACTCCGCTAACATATTATAGTTCGGTGACCATAGTAGGTCTAAATACGATCGTTTTTGTATCTTGCCGGTTAAGGTAAGTTTTCGATGGAAACCACCCAGACAATTGAACAACAATATATTTATTTGCCTCTCCTAACCAAAAACACGACCTGACATCGGACTCTACAGTAAGTCCCTCTTCAATTCCGCATACATTATTCCTCCCTTAATTCTATCGAAAATTCCTATCCTCTTCCTTCCTTGACTCGCTTGCCTAATGACCTCACCTCTGTCAGTCTTCAAAATAATCGGTATCCATCTTTTCGCTTGGGGTCAATAAATAGGATCCGCAGGAATATGTATGCATGCAATACATACGATATGTGAGCCCAAAGCGAGGAGAAAACGTTCCGCGACACCGGACGCCCTCGCTCGGGGAGACGCGAACCGTGAGGTCGGTAGATGTGAGATTAGGGGATCTGAAAACGGGAACCTCTTCCCTCTCGACCCCAAAACTTGCCCTCTGCGACTCTCGAACCACGCATGTAATGTCTCCCCGCGTATCCATCCCCGGCACTCGAAAGGCTACCCGCCTATCTTTCGGTCACTTTCCTCCTTCTTTTCTTCGCGCATGATTTACGGTCAGCGTCCAACCGAGGCTTTCGATATGATTCGAACCCATGACAGGAGAGTCCTGGAGAAGATACGATGGGAAAAGGCCTTGTTGAACAATTGTAAATATTAAACGCGAGGATATTTCAATATGCAACGTATAGTTTTGTTCATAGACACTTGTTGAAATTTCGTTCAACAAACATATTTCACATGATACAAACTACTCTTTTGGAAAATCCAAAACTTTTTAAACTTAAAAAAAAACACAAAAAACTTCCAGAGTAAAAAATTTCAAAGTGGATTGAAAGATAGAACTATTACCCAGATTATCATAAGGTAATCTACCGGTTAAGGTAGGTTTTTGGATGGAGACAACTACCAAATAAATAAATATCTTGTGACTCATAACAAAACCCAATCCAGCAACCTAATCTACATCTTCATCTCTGTGTACTTCCTTCCTCCCTTCATCCCGTCCAACATCCCTATCCTGTTCCTGCCCTTTCCTCGCTTGCCCAACATTCTCCCCTCTATTACCTTCTTCAACATTCCACTACCGCTCAATACGCCTTTCATTCATTTCTCCTGCCTCCATAGGATTTCTCTCAACAAACCCCTCTCCTCCCCCACCATCTCCAGTACTTCCTCATTTGTTTTCCTTTCGGTCCAATTCACCTTCTCCATTCTTCTCCACACCCACATTTCAAAAGCCTCCATTCTACATCTATCCTCCTGCTTCAGTGACCACGCCGTACATAGCTACGCTCCATATCAAAGGTTAAACAAACCTTTTATTAACATTTGTGCCAAACGTCCCTGTTATCAACTCCCTCCTCCTTGTGAAAGCTTCTCTGTCTAACGAAATTCTTCTTTCTAAATCCCTATTACATACTTTGTACATATTTATCCAAAACACTTCCAAGATAGGTTTTGTGTTCCACCTGCTCTAGTTTTTGCCCTTCTCTTTATTCGTTTAGCTTAGTAATTCTCCTCCATTAAATCCAAAACTGTAATTGAAAGTATGAACTAAAACATGTTTCATCAAAAAAGCCACTCATTCAAAAATGACCATTGTTTGCTAATACAAAAATATTTCTACAACCTCCAATTTTCCAATCTCATAGAAGCATACCATACGGATGGGATTCGTCTCCCAGTGCTTGGGATTTCGACTTACGTCCTCCTGTCAACTTCATAGACAAAATGAATGCACAAATAAATCCCTTCATAGATTTATTCACAATATTATTCGAACTCCGTACTAACACTCGACCCCTTTCTCCCTGTCGAAACCATTCTTTGAAACGAAGGCTATAATATTCACCGAAACCCCGATCAAATTTTGTTTGTATATTAGGTATATCTATAGACTTTTTGGCCAGAAAAGTACGATGTACGTATTACACAGGTGCATTGTCATGTTAGGAATTCTATTTGTTAGACCGGAGGTTCTGCCCTGTCACACAACAAGATTCACTGATCCTGGAAGCACATCCAAATCGCCATGCTGAAACAGTCTCCGTTCGAATTTGTTCACTTAACTTTTTTCAGCTTGAAGTAAATGCATCGATGTCCCCTCTCATGCCACAAGAAGAGCCACGCTGGTTTGCAATCTAACGTCATGGTATGAAGGTTTTTTACAAAGGTCACGTCACGTTAGGGCTAGGAGGGGCTCACTCTTGCCTGACTCAGTGCGACGACAACGAGGGAAGGTGATTGAAAATCAGAAGAGAAAGAGTCATTGACGGATGGCGCATGTAAAATATCCGTCACAGTTGTGGGTCTGAGTTGGGACGTCAGTTCGGGAATTCTGTCAATACGTCCAAGTGCTTGGAGAAGCATAGTGAGACAGCATCACCCGACGTCCACTTGTGGCTCAACAGAACGGCAAGTAAATCAATCCTCAGAAGTAAGGACAGCCATGAAAGAGGAGTATTTAGCTCGGCAAGTGGTTGATCTCCCACTCTCTACCTCCACTCCTGCCAGTGCGCAGTTCTGCGCCACCAAAATGTGGCGACATCGGGGCGGTTCTTCATTCGGCGGAGACGAAGGGGGTTGGAATTGAGACCAGTTGTTATTTTTCTTTTTTCCAGAGGCGAGTGTCCCCTCGCACTGGATGAAACAGGGGAGCCGGATTACTGTTAGGCAGAGGGGGAGGTGGAAGAAAGGTCGGCGACGGAAAAGGCCAAGGGGAAGATGGAAGGGATTCGCGCGAGGGAGGCGGGGTGCTCGGGTTGGGGTTGGCGACGCTCTTGGGGGGAGGACGGGACGGGTGCCGGGGGGATCGCAGTTATTCAGGATGAAAGTTAAAAACCATGAATAAAGCATGCGTTGAGGCAGCTACGACGAAAAGGACCGAAAAAGTATATTTACTCCGAAATTGATTCACTCCAAAAATGGGGCCTGAGATTTGGAGGTTAAAAGAACAGACAAGCAGAGTACCTACAGCGATGCGGGAATGAGAACGATCGGAAAGCCTTGTTAGGGGCCGCACCGCTGTGCTGGGTTCATGGAGACCGTTGCCGTGAAGGTCCGCTGAACACTATTGAGTCACTTCACCAAGTGAAGGAATATCGGGACACGGTTTCGATCCCGGGAATCACCAGAAAGTACAACCCAAAGATAACAGGTCCGAGCATGATTGAATATTTTGCACACCTTGCCCAGAATACTTCCTCAAGAACCTCACTTATATAAAATCTGTGGCAAGTTGTTCATAAAAAAATCCAATGAACTTGTAGATGGAAGGTTTAAATCACAAACTACTCCAAAAGCGAGAATTTTTGGAATGAACGCGTCCACATGTTTCATGGGATGTTCTGGAAGGGCGGGAGCCTCACAGCCATTTACCTCCATTTGGATTCAAACGTTTATGCATTTAATTGGGGAATATTCCGTCCAACCACCAGGGTAAGGACGCTAGGGAAAGAGATATACTACCTTGATCAAAACGTTCCCGGAATTTATTGAGAAAATTAAAAACACAAGTTTATTCATCTAAATCTATATTGTACCCTTCAAAGTAATCCCCATCGACTGCAACACACTTATGCCAGCTCTTGATCCAATCCTCGAAACATTTTTTATATTCGGTTTTCGGTATGTCCATCAGTGCTTCCTGCGATTTTTCCATTACTTCCTCTCGGCTGCTAAAACGCGTTCCCCGTAATGGTTTTTTAACTCGATTGAACAGAAAGAAGTCACAGGGAGCCAAATCAGGTGAATTCGGTGGCTGTTGGATGGTATTTGTTGCATTTTTCGTCAAAAAATTATTACGAATAATGATAGCACTGTGCGACGGTCTCGACGCACTGTGCGACGATTTCTGGTTTCTTTCGGCGAATTGCTTCACGCAAACGTCTCATAACGCCCAAATAATACTCTTTGTTTACTGTCTGGCCTTCTGGCAAAAATTCATGATGCACTACACCGTTGTAATCCATTAAAACCGTCAGCATTGCCTTCTTTTTTGACTGAAAACGACGTGGTTTTTTGGTCTCAGCTCATTTGGTGAACGCCATTCACTTGCCTGATGTCTGGATTGCGTGTCGTACTCATAAACCCACGTCTAGTCTCCAGTAATGATCCTTTTGATGAATGTGGGATCGGATTCAGCCTCGCAAATCATGTCTTTTGCGACGTCAACACGGTCTCTTTTTTGCATGAAATTGAGGTCTTTTGGCACCAACTTTGCTGCTACACGACGGAAACCCAAATCATTAACCACAATGTCTTGGGCGGATCCATAGGCAATGTTCAAGTCCTCCGCTATTTCTCTGATGGTTAATTTGCGGTTATTGACCAACATTTCTTTTACTTTATCAATTTTTTCACCGACTTTCGATATCGATGGTCTGCCACTGCGTTCATCATCTTCGATTGACTCACCACCACTTCTGAACCGCTCGTGCCACTGGTAAACGACCGTTTTTTTTAGAGAATCGTTGCCGAAACACTTTTCCAACATTTCCAACGTCCGTGCGCCACTAAATCCGTTTTTTACGCAAAATTTAATACAAGTTCGTTGTTGCAAATTTAAATCCATTTCTGCAATTGTAAAAAATCGCCAACACACACAGAGATAGATGTACTCTTGGCTACGTAACTTTTGCAAATGTCAAGTTATGACACTAAGATTTAAAGGGAATATCAACAACAGATTTACCAATTTAACAAAAAAAAACAGAACTCAAATCGGAACGATGGGAGCGCCACACGGTGGTTATTCCGGGAACTTTTTGTTCAAGGTAGTAGATACCCACCTGAGGGCAACGCGGGAGGTCACTACTAGCAGCCATGGGAGTTAAATAATTGACCAAATGATATGTACTGCGAAAACACTACTCATAACATATATTTCGAGAATTGAATGACTAATTGCAAAATAAGTATGTTATTGCTATTTATTTCTTAAGAAAATCCTGACGAATAACCGTCCATTCATGCATCTAAACATATTAAAAAAACTAGAAGATTGAATAGAGCAGTCGCCATGCCATCGTCATATTTCGACTCCCCGACTCTTTTCCTTCTTAGAGTCCTCCTTATTTGGCCTCTCTTCATTACCCTAAAAGTAAAAGTACATGTATGTCTCTTGGTTTCCTCTAGGGAACTTACATTTTCCTTCTATTCCGTCACTAAGAAAGGCATTGAGTCTAAAGTTTTGCGCTATCAATCTGGATCTTCTTTTCCGTGGAGTGCCATGCACGTCAGATTAAACAAACAGTGGACACAGCTTAAAACGGGTATCAAAATTCCCCCTCATTTACCGAGAATGGCTTAAGGATAAGTCCCCGCTCCCGTCGAAAAATGTCTTTGCACAGCCCATGAATCATAATCTCGCGATACTCCCGGGAAATCGAAGCGACTCCCGAGGAGCATGCAGCCGGGGTCGCGATTCCCAGGGAAGTGATTGCAGGGATGCGGAGGCGGGGAGAAGGGAGCCGGAGAGTGAGTGATTGGTCGAGGGGGCAGGGATTGATAACGGGGGGAGGGGGGATTAAACGAGGAACGGTTGCTATGCCGCCACGGCGAGAAAGCCATGAGCCACGGGCATTGGTTGAAAGTTGTGGGCGGGGAGGGGCGTGGGGGAGGGGAGCACCGAGTTTCCGCGCAGGTGGATGGTTCACGGCGCGGCGAGGAGGGCGCCGGGGACGAGCGGGCGAGCACGAACGGCCAAGGTGTGACCTCTGTCGGGTGCCAATACACGAATCGTCCGCAGAAACTTTTTACTTTGGCGTGAAATGAAATAATTCTCACAATTTATCAACAACCATTAATATCCAACATTATCCACTGCCATTTTTAAAGAAACAAATAAGTCCTTGGACGCTCTGTTGTAGCGTAAATATTAAACGCCTTGCTTCCACTACTTCTTCCTCCCTTCAATCTCTCCCAACAAACTTCTTTAGTCCCCTAACACGCCTAGTACTCTTCGTTTGTTTTTATTTCTATCCAGTTTACTACACCCATTCCTTTCTCTGCACCCCACATCGAAAAGAATTCAATTTATGCGTATTCTTTTGTTTCAACGACTAAGATTCCGAACGGCACAAAACTACGCTCCGTATCAAAGTTTTTGTAATTTTTTACGGCGGCGCTAGTCGCCTCAGACCCAATGTGCCGTCTGTTCTTGGCAGATCGTCGAGCTGTGCGCATGGTGCCAGTTATGTAAATATCTGTTGTCCTTGTTTTTACTGTTTGTCAGAAATGGAAATTGACAAAATCACGGAGTAACAAATCAATATCAAGTTTTTTGGTGAAATGCGGTAAAAGTTTATAACTGAAATGTTGAAAGCGTTAACGGTGATAATGCCCTGGAGAAAACATCGGTTTTCAAGTGGATTAAGCGTTTTAAGTGTGACCGAAAACACACCACGGGTGACGCAAGCCCGGGACGACCTTCAACTACCTGAGTTGACGACAACATTGATCGTGTGCGTTCCCTTGTCCTTACCGATCGCCGGAGAACTATCCGAATGATAGCTGATGAACTGAATTTAGGAAAATCAACAGTGCACACTATTTTAACCAATCATTATGGATGGATCCTTCACCATGCCAATGCACCTGCACATTCAGCGTTGACTCTTCGTCAGTTTCTGGCAAAAAATTCAATCACCTTCGTTGATCATCCTCCTTATTCAACCGATCTCGCCCCATCCTACTTTTTCCTAGTCCCAAGATGGCAATATGTGATGAGGGGATATCAATGGGAGCATTTGAATAGAATAAAGCTAGAAACGACGAGAAAACTAAAAAGCTCAACTGCCAACGACTTTAAAGTGTGCTTTAAACAGCGTAAAATAAGACGGACTAAGTGCATAGCAACGACTGGGCAATACTTGGAAAGGAAAAAAATCGATGTAGACTGGATTTTGTAAAATAAATTTGTTATGACTTCAGTTCGCGTATTTATTGGACACACCCCGTACGTTTTGCTCCCTAAGCTTGCTATATGGCATGATATAGCATAATATAAAGGGCATTAAGGGAGATGAAAGCAAATAAGGCTGTAGGGATACACAAAATTCCTGTTGAATTATTGAAATGTTTAGGAAAATGTGGGAAGGAGACTATATGGACTGATTCGTAGTATCTATGAGGAAGGAATCTGCCGAAAGATTTTGTGAGATCAGTGTTAGTTCCTATTCTGAAAAAGGTAAAGGCTACATCATGTAAGGATTACAGAACAATAAGCTCAATATCTCAAGCAGCTAAAGTTATTCTCGCGATCATCAACAAAAGGAAAGAGAATAAGGCAACTGATTACTTAGGGTATGATCAGTTTGGGTTTAGAAAGAGGATAGGTACACCCGATGGCATTGCAGTATTGAGATCAGTAATCGAGAGGAACATAGAATACAATCAGGACCTTTATGATTAATTCCTAGATTTCGAAAAAGTATTTCATAGAGTGAATTCGGGAAAACTAATGCGTGTATTGCAGAAAATAGGAATGGATTGGAGGGACAGGAGACTGATCCGCAACCTGTACATGTCTCAGACTGCTCAGGTGCGAGTGGGGAACTGAGAGCCCGGATGGGCAGTGTAAGGACGAGGTGTAAGGCAGGGTTGCCCATTGTCACCGGTACTGTTCAACGTATATGTGGAGGAAATGATGAAAGAGGCATGGGAAGAATTGGAGGTGGAAATGAAAGTCGGAGGGGAATTCGTAAAATCGGTTAGATTCGCTGATGACCAAGCATTAGTTGCTCAGTCAGCCAAGGGATTGCAAGCATTGTGGAGTGAATTGGAGGTTCAGTGCGATATATATGGGATGAGAATCAATATTAATGAAACAAAGGTTATGCGATTTTCAAGAAAGAAAAAGGCTAAGGTAAACATTAAAATAGGAGGGGGAAAAGTAGAGCAGGTAGAACAGTTTACATATCTTGGAAGTGTTTTGGACCAATACGGTCAAAGTGGTAGGGACGTAAGGAGAAGAATTGCGCTAGGCAAGGAGGCTTTCTCAAGGAGGAGGGAGTTGATGACGGGGACGTTGAGTAGGGATGTTAAGACAAGACTCGTAAAAACTCTGATATGGAGCGTAGCTATGTACGGCGCGGAAACGTGGTCACTGAAGCAGGAGGATAGACGTAGATTGGAGGCTTTTGAAATGTGGGTGTGGAGAAGAATGGAGAAGGTGAAATGGACCGAAAGGAAAACAAATGAGGAAGTACTGGAGATGGTGGGTGAGGAGAGGGGTTTGTTGAGAGAAATCCTATGGAGGCAGGAAAAATGACTGAAAGGCATATTGAGTGGTAGTAGAATGTTGAAGAAGGTAATAGAGGGGAGAATGTTGGGCAAGCGAGGTAAGGGCAGGAACAGGATAGGGATGTTGAACGGGATGAAGGGAAGAAAGAAGTACATAGAGATGAAGAGAGACCTGATGAAGAGTATGTCGCTGGATTAGGTTTTGTTTGGAGTCAGAAAATATTTATTTGATATTTGGGTCCATCGAAAAACCTACCTTAACCGGTAGATTACCTAATAATAACATAGTGAAGTAGGAATCTTTCAAGGGGTATTTACAGAATTCCAGTCGACTCATGGAACGTGGGAGAACCTGCGTATTGGTTCGTCTGTGAGTTTTCCTATCTCCTGCGAAGGAGAACCCCCTTCTGATTTCCATTGGCACAATGGCGCCGGACCACAAATAGAGTGGCACCGCGAACGTTGGTGGCACGAGGGGTGTAAAAGGGTCGTATCGTCGACCGGTGAAAAGAGCGAACGATGTGACGAGGGAAAAAAGGATGCTTGCGCTCCCTTGCATTTGCGTATTCACTCGCGCTCGAGCGTCTATGCCAGAATAGAAGTCACCGGAAATGCGAGCATGTAACCAGAAAAACAAATGAAAGGGACAATTATCCAAGAGTACGGTCATGTAGAGCACCACGGGAGGGACGAGAGGCGAAAAAACCCACGATGATTGGAAACGGGATGAAAAATGTGTTCCATATGGAAATCAGGACGGAGGTGATTACGCACGGAAGGGGAAATAGCCAGCGGAAACGGGGAGAAAGGGAGATTTTTATGAGAGAGGGTGACTTTATCGGGGGTTTGAAAAAAGAGCAGATGGTAGGGGACCGAAAGAAGGATACTGCAGATTTTATAGAAGGAAAATGTTACCGTTGCGTCTGCCATCGAGACATCGAATTGCAATCATTATACAAGGTTGAAGACAACGAGTCATTTGAACACAACAAGGTTCTAAGCGACGGGAGACCCGATGAACGAATATGAATTTGAATCGTCTGCATTATGATCATGATCACATGTCAACATCTCACAAAGAGCAGTGCTTTCCAATATATTCCGCGTCACAACAGGCTCAAATATTTTTTTGCGGAATGATTTTTATCTTGCCAGGATAATTATTTAATTTTATATTTAAGATCATATGACCTGCACTAATTATTTTTAATAAAACTTGAAACATAAACTCGGTAGGCATTCGTCCTGAATTGAGTCTTCACATTACCGAAACAGACAGACAAAACCGGATAGAAAAGTACCGAGTCCATCCAATTCTTGATAGGGATCATCCAAGGAGCTTTGTTACAACGTGCAATTTGGGCGAGTGGAAAAGGTGACCGGTCCCACCGTCGATAGTATGGCCATGGCCAAAACAGGAAACAATTCCAACCTCATCCGCATACCTATTTTATGGAAACGAAGACGTAATATATGTGTATATATATATATATATATATATATATATATATATATATATATATATATATATATATCATAAAGGATGGGAACGGTGCGTTTCATGGCACGCATAGCCAGAAGAAGAGACGAGCCACATTGGCCAAATACACTGGCTATGCGTGTCATGAAACGCACCGTTCCTATCTTTTATGATGTTGTATGCTTGCTAACCTACTGTCCATTCTCCTCTTGTGTTTGTCAATTTCTCCTTTGGTGGGTGTAACAGCTCCCTAACGCCATCTTCTGGGTAATGATTCGGAGCATTTTGGCGCTTTATAAGATCGCAGATTTCAATGTAAAAGTACTCTTCCTCGATAGCTCAGGTGGTTTAGAGCATCCGCCCGGCAAGTGGAGAGATCCGGTGTTCAAGTCCCGGTCGAGGAAAGTATTTTTACATTCGTGATCTGCTCACATCCGCCATCCCCACCTCTGTTGTGTTCGTCCTTTATATGTGTTGCTTTACCATTTTCCTTATCTCTATTTCAATTTGAATGAATATTTATTCGCCATATGGCGGTATTTCGTGTTTGAATGTATATATATATATATATATATATATATATATATATATATATATATATATATATATACTACCTTGATCAAAACGTTCCCGGAATTTATTCAGAAAATTAAAAATACAAGTTTATTCATCTAAATCTATATTGTCCCCTTCAAAGTAATCCCCATCGACTGCAACACACTTATGCCAGCGCTTGATCCAATCCTCGAAACATTTTTTATATTCGGTTTTCGGTATGTCCATCAGGCCTTCCTGCGATTTTTTCATTACTTCATCTCGGCTGTTAAAACGCGTTCCCCGTAATGGTTTTTTAACTCGATTGAACAGAAAGAAGTCACAGAGAGCCAAATCAGGTGAATTTGGTGGCTGTTGGATGGTATTTGTTGCATTTTTCGTCAAAAAATTACGAATAATGATAGCACTGTGCGACGATTTCTGGTCTCTTTCGGCGAATTGCTTCACGCAAACGTCTCATAACGCCCAAATAATACTCTTGGTTTACTGTCTGGCCTTCTGGCAAAAATTCATGATGCACTAAACCGTTGTAATCCATGAAAACCGTCAGCATTGCCTTCTTTTTTGACTGAAAACGACGTGGTTTTTTTGGTCTCGGCTCATTTGGTGAACGCCATTCACTTGCCTGATGTCTGGATTGCGTGTCGTACTCATAAACCCACGTCTCGTCTCCAGTAATGATCCTTTTGATGAATGTGGGATCGGATTCAGCCTCCCAAATCATGTCTTTTGCGACGTCAACACGGTCTCTTTTTTGCATGAAATTGAGGTCTTTTGGCACCAACTTTGCTGCTACACGACGGAAACCCAAATCATTAACCACAATGTCTTGGGTGGATCCATAGGCAATGTTCAAGTCCTCCGCTATTTCACTGATGGTTAATTTGCGGTTATTGACCAACATTTCTTTTACTTTATCAATTTTTTCACCGACTTTCGATGTCGATGGTCTGCCACTGCGTTCATCATCTTCGATTGACCCACGACCACTTCTGAACCGATCGTGCCACTGGTAAACGACCGTTTTTTTTAGAGAATCGTTGCCGAAACACTTTTCCAACATTTCCAACGTCCGTGCGCACCTAATTCGGTTTTTTACGCAAAATTTAATACAAGTTCGTTGTTGCAAATTTAAATCCATTTCTGCAATTGTAAAAAATCGCCAACACACACAGAGATAGATGTACTCTTGGCTACGTAACTTTTGCAAATGTCAAGTTATGACACTAAGATTTAAAGGGAATATAAACAACATATGTACCAATTTAACAAAAAAAAAACTCAAATCGGAACGATGGGAGCGCCACATGGTGGTTATTCCGGGAACTTTTTGATCAAGGTAGTATATGTATATATATATATATATATATATATATATATATATATATATATATATATATATATATAACTTCGGTTCTGTTCCTAATTCCTCTTGAGAAAGGTGGTTGGACCACCGAAAATTCGAGAACCAGTGAGTCCCTCTTTTGTGTGTTTTGGTTTCTGTGTTTGTTATGACTATCAGTGAATTTACATTACACGTTTGTGGGTTTTCCAAAAAAGTGTATATATATATATATATATATATATATATATATATATATATATAAACCATAAACACAGTAATCAACCCGAAGGTCGGTTTAGTAGGTGATGGTAGAGCTCACCCATGAACCAAGCCCGACGGCGTGTGAATATTCACACATCAGGGTAGGGGGCCAGTTCCTTTCCCTGTGCCGGTTATGGTTTCCCAGGAAGATCTGGTACCCGAAAAATCAACCAGCTTGGGTGGAGCTGCAGGTGCCCAAAGTGCCTTGCCCGGGAATCGAACCCGGGACCCTCTGGTCAGCAGTCCAACGCTCTACCCGCTAGACCACCGCGACCCGCATATATATATATATATATATATATATATATATATATATATATAGGGGTAGGAAGAAGCGTAGTCAACATAGAGCAAGCGACAAATAGAATTTTACTCGTAAAGATTAAAGGAGAGCCGACGAACTTGGTCATTGTTCAGGGATACATGCCACCGAGCAACCACAAGGAGAAAGAAGTCGATAGGATGTACGATCAGTTAGAGGATATCATCGCGAGTGTTCCTGCAGGGAGACATTTGATTTTGATGGGGGATTGGAATGCGACGGTAGGTGAAGGAAGAGATAGGGGTGAGGTGGGGGACTATTGGTTAGGCACGAGGAACGAACGCGGGGAGAAAGCAATTGAATTCTTCAGGAGACAGTGGTTAGTCATCACGAACACATGGTTTAGACACCACAAAAGGCGTAGGTATACATGGAAAATGCCAGGTGACTCAGAAAGGTATCAGTTAGGTTATATAATGGTTAGTCACAGGTTTAGGAACAGTGTGATAAATTTGCACGGTTTCCCAGCAGCGGATGCGAAAAATTTAGTTGTTATGAAATGCAATGTTCGTTTCAAGAAGATAAGGCAAGGGCGGCGGGTTAGGAAATGTAATTTAGAAGCATTAAATGGATTAACGAGGAAGGAGTATCAGCAGGCTATAGAGAAAATGATGGGTGACAGTAAAGAGTTGAGTACTATCGAAGAAAAATGGGAATGTATCAAACAAGGGATATCAGAAGCAGCAAATGACACTATAGGAACTGTTAACGGGAAAAGGATAAGGAAACCAGGTGTAACGGATGAGATGATTTCGAAGATGGATGAGAGAAGAAGATGGAAAAGTGTAAACACAGAGTTAGGTAAAATGAAGTACCAAGAGTTAAACAATAAATTTAGAAGGACCACAAATAAAGCAAAAGAAGAATGGCGGAAAACTCAATGCGAGGATATGGAAAATTTACAGAAGAAGGGTGAAATTGGTGCTCTATACAGCAAGGTTAAGTTATTATCGGGAAGTAAGAAGGAAAGATCTGTGCTAACAGTTAACGATAAGTGGGGTAAGATAATAGTTGAACCAGGAAAAATCCAAGAGAGATGGAAAAAATATATAGAAACACTATTTGGCATAGAACTTAGGCCGACAAGTTAAACATAGAAAAGGAACATGACGTAGAAGAAGATAGCTTAGGTCCAGGCATACTTGACGATGAAATAGAAAGGGCATTAAAGGAGATGAAAGCAAATAAGGCCGTGGGGGTGGACAACATTCCTGTAGAAATGTAGAAATGGTTAGGAAAAAGTGGGAAGAAGGCCATATATGGAATGATTCGTAGTATCTATGAGGAAGGAATCTGGCCCGAAGATTTTCTGAGATCGGTGTTAGTTCCTATTCCAAAAAAGGCAAAGGCTACGTCATGTGAGGAATACAGAACGATAAGTTTGATATCCCACACAGCTAAAGTTATTCTCAGGATCATCAACAAAAGGATAGAGAGTAAGGCAAATTATTACTTAGGGGGATCATCAGTTTGGGTTTAGGAAAGGAAGAGGTACGCGTGATGCCATTGCAGCAATGAGATCACTAATCGAGAGGAATATAGAATACAATCAGGACGTTTCTGCCTGTTTTGTAGATTTCGAAAAAGCGTTGGATAGAGTGAATTGGGAAAAATTAATGCCTGTATTGCAGAAAATAGGAATGGATTGGAGGGACAGGAGACTGATCCGCAACCTGTACATGTCTCAGACATCTCAGGTGCGATTGGTGAACGGGAGATTCGGGATGGGCAGTGTTAGGAAGAGGTGTAAGGCACGGTTGGCCATTGTCACCGGTGCTGTTCAACGTATATGTAGAGGAAATGATTAAAGAGGCATGGGAGGAACTGGAGGTAGGAATGAAAATCGGAGGGGAATTCGTAAAATCGGTTAGGTTTGCTGATGACCAAACATTAGTTTCTCAGTCAGCCAAGGGGTTGCAAGCATTGCTGAGTGAATTGGAGGTTCAGTGCGATAAATATGGGATGAGAATCAATATTAATAAAACAAAGTTTATGCGATTTTCCAGAAAGAAAAAGGCTAAGCTAAGTATTAAAATAGGCGGGGAAAAAATAGAGCAGGTAGAGCAGTTTACATATCTAGGAAGTGTTTTGGACCAATACGGTCAAAGTGGTAGGTACGTAAGGAGAAGAATTGCGCTAGGCAAGGAGGCTTTCTCAAGGAGGAGGGAGTTAATGACGGGGACGTTGAGTAGGGATGTAAAGACAAGACTCGTAAAAACTCTGATATGGAGCGTAGCTATATGCGGCGCGGAAACGTCGTCACTGAAGCAGGAGGATAGACGTAGATTGGAAGCTTTTGAAATATGGGTGTGGAGAAGAATGCAGAAGGTGAAATGGACCGAAAGGAAGACAAATTAAGAAGTACTTGAGATGGTGGGTGAGGAGAGGGGTTTGTTGAGAGAAATCGTATGGAGGCAGGGAAAATGGATGAAAGGCGTATTGAGCGGTAGTGGAATGTTGAAGAAGGTAATAGAGGGGAGAATGTTGGGCAAGCGAGGAAAGGGTAGGAACAGGATAGGGATGTTGGATGGGATGAAGGGTGGAAAGAAGAACACAGAGATGAATAGGGACCTGATGTAGTTTAGGTTGCTGGATTGGGTTTTGTTTGGAGTTACAAAATATTTATTTGATAGTTGTGTCCATCCAAAAACCTACCCTAACCGGTAGATTACCTAATATATATATATATATATATATATATACACACACACATACATCTCAATTTCAATATAATTTTACTTAAACATTTCTCGCGAAAATACTAATCGAAAAATATATCGTAATTACCTATCAAAAGGCTGGTTTTAAAGACGAAGGTAATATTCAACTTCCCCATGACGTAACTACTTATGGTAAGTTAGCCGCCTGATTAGGAGATAGTAAACCTATTCCCTACTCCTTCGGATTTACACTCCTTTTGAGGCAGGGCAGGGCTGGTGCATAGGTATATGGAAATAGTTTAGTAAGGTTTTTTTATTTATTGTTATTTTTTTATATTTTATAAAGAATGTAGTGAAGGAAGTTTTTTTTATGATTGTTTATTATTTATTTTTTTAAACTTTAATTTCGTTTAAAAAATAATTTTTAGGAAGTATCTGGGTTGTAAGGGAGATAAATACTGAGGCATGCGTTCAGTGTTTTTAAGCTTTGTTTGGGTTTAGGATTTTGTTAAGTGTATTGAATATTCATATGGGGTCAGGTGGGGGCAGGTTAGGAAGTTTGGGAGAGCCAAGATCTTGATTTTTCTTTTTCTTATTACTTCGAGGTGGTAGAGGTTTGGGCTAGGGGAAATCGCGAAACCGTTGATTTAGGGTTGGATGAAAGGTAATGTTTTGGGGGAATTCATTTCTCTTCTTTTGAGGGATACATGGTAAGGGTTTAATTATTTGCTACGAGTATGGGTATTTGCCGGTTGGTAGGGATATGGACCGTAGATTCAATATGAGAAGAGAGGATTTTTTCCTGTTGGAACGACTTCCTGTAGCTTACCAGTGCCTTGGATATGGCTTCCTTGATGGTATTAAGGTTGAGTTCTCTGAAAATATTCCTGTTAGGAATGAACCAAACTTCCTATCCGAACCCCCCCCCCCCTAAGCCCCCCTCTCCCCTTCGGCCCATTTTATTTTGCCTAATCTGAATTCCATTTAATGCAAAGGCGGGGGCTGTGGCCCATATCGGAGACGCATACAGGATTTGTGGAAGTAGTATAGTATTTAGGATATCTATTTTATTATAAACTCGATGGTTTCAGGCTTCACTTTGTGGAAATCCATTTTAATAAATCAGAAGGGAGATGGTACTTTTTTCCACACTTTATTATTTAAAGTCTAATAATAAAGTGTGGAAAAAAGTACAATCTCTCTTTTGATTTATTATCTATTTTATTATTAAGGCAGGTTTTATGGATTTGAGAGAGCAGAGGTTGAAGAGCAAAGGTGGCAGATCGAATTTTGGATATTTTGTTATCAAAGTGGGGAGGAAAAGTTAATTTGGAATCCATTGTCACACCTAAGAATGAATGGGTGGATCTCTGTGGCAGGATTTTCTGGTTGAGGGTAATACGTGTCGGTGAATTTAGACGGGTGTCTGGTAAAACAGACTTTTGTGCATTTTTCAGGGTTAACCGACAACCTCCACTCTGCAAGTCAATCCTCAATTAGATAAGGGTGGTCTTGCAGAGCATCATCGGTTTTGTAGGGCCACCAGCTCTGGGCAGCAATGGCTGTATCATCGGCAGAGAGAAATAGGTGGATCGAGGGTTGGGAGGGAATGTCGTCAATGAATATATTAAATAGTTAGGGACTTAGGACTGCGCCTTGGGGTACACTAGTGTGGCTAGGTTGGTAGATAGATTTGTAGGTGTTGTGGGAGATAGAGAAGGTACGGATAGATAGGACAGATTGGATCAGTTTGAAGAGGTTCAGAGGGATATTCTTTTGGCTCAGCTTGATGAGCAACCCTTCATGGCAAACTTTGTCAAGTTTGGAGTTAAAAGCAGAGATTATTAGTTCCGTGAGGCGGTTGATTTGGTGAACATTAGATGTTTTGGCAGTAAATCCAAAATATTCGTCTCCATAGAGTGGTTGTGAGAGTGTTTTGAGTTGGTTGAGTATAATTTGCTATCGTGCCCATTGAAAGTTCTGATTAGCAGACAAATACTGTCACGCGATCTCTGCCACAGAAAATGCCCTTAGTGTGTTTAAATCATTTGATATAAACTTCAATGGTATTTGATACAAACTTAAACTTTCCTGTGACCACTTTCTTTGAAATTTTCCCCAAACATTAATGCGTCAAGTGTCCTCCCATTATGTCACTTGAATATTTTAGCCCCACATCAACCCTCTAGCGTCACTTCAACAATCAACTAATGCGTATGACTCCTTTACTAAAGCTGTAGCATGTATTATTATAATAAAACAAATAAATATGCGTAAACATGTGTATTTTTAATCCATTTACTGTCATAAAAATAACCACTGAGTTTTGTCTTTGTTAAATAGATTTATAAAAAAATACTCTGTTCCAAGGCAGAGGAGTGGAATATTGTTAATTTAAATGATCCTCTATCATACTAATCTTCATAAAAAGTGAGAAAATATATGTGTCCACGGTATTTCCTGCACCTGATATCAATGAAAGAATGGAACCATCTTAAAACAAATACACCCCGAGTAAGATTTGAATCTTCTTGGGGTCTTTGGACGCCCGCCGTGTGAGACTGGGCCTTAGTGGTGGCCTTTTGGCTCCTGGCGGCCTTCAGTCGGTCTCCCTAACTCTCAGATTTTCCGATTCTTTCCTTTCATTCCGGTTTCCTTACCATATTTTACCCCTTCCTGACTCACTCTCATGACCCTTCCGTGGCACGTGTGTGCCATATGCAACGATTTCAGGGAATCGAAGGAAGAAGACTTTTTTTTAATCTCATCTCCTCCGAGTGCAAGCGGAGCATCCCCTTAACTTTTTTCTGCTTCCACTGGCGTCAGGCTCACAGTCCCGAGGCGAAGCGCCACCTAGGAAAGCATGGGGATACCGTCAGCGCATCCATTCTGGGCAAGAGGAGCAAGAAAGAACAGGCATCTCTCCTTAGACGATGGCACGAATGAGAGGTAGGAGGAGGAATAAGTAAGCAGAGGAGGTGAGTAAAGAGAGGAATACCGTTTTGTTTTGTTTTTCGGGACATTTCGAATCGGGAACACCGCAACACAGAAATGCTTAACCTCATGATTTCACTCCTTTTATTGGCTCGTCTCCCGCCCCACCCTCCGCCGGTAGCGACGGCAAGAAAAAGAAAGCGTCACCTACACCCCCGCCAGGTAATCCAATGAGCGGTGAAAGAGGGAAGGACGGGGAGGAGTCGGGCCAAAGCGGCAGCGGCGGTGGTGGGGGGGTCTCGCGGATCCGAACGCCACCCCCGGTGGAACCCAGCGGAAGGGGAAAAAGAGATCGGAGGTGGTGTAACCTTTCTTTCTGTTTGTTAAATTTCAATGCGTCCAAATCATTCACATTGGCCGGGACTCGAACCCGAATCACTCGACTTCCGACCGAGTGCTTCGATCAATTAAGCACCCGAGGCGTCATCTTGCAATTGAGATGGGTATCACAGGTTTAAGCAGGTTTTCAACCGGAATTCGAGGGATCCGGGCTACAGACCCGGTCAAGGTGAATGATTTCTACGCCGTGAAATTCTTGCATTTTCAATACACATTATTCCGTTAAAGTAACTGCCAGGGCATCTCACGCAGTTCTTAAAAATCTTTCTTACTCACCAGCATGTTTCACATGTATCCAATCATCTCAAATGGCAATATAATGGGACTATGATTTAATGATTGTAGTGCCCGTTGCAATATTCCCTACCCTCTTAGTTGCTTTCAAGCACCCCCTGGCATCCATCGTCCCTGTCTATGCGTGTATGGGGGGGGGAGCGAGGGGGTTGCCTCACGAAATTCGCTGCCAGCAGCGGTGTATCACATTTTCTACATGTGACTTTAGGGGCGGGGACCATGATTTGCATGTCCATTAAATAGTAGAATTACCCCTTCTTACTTTGAAGTTCTGCTCGAATTGTCTTGGGATGGCGGAAATCTGTCCTATAAATGGTCTTAGTTCATTTTTATTCTCCTATTTTTCGCATAACAAAGAGCCATCTTGTAGGGTTAAATTAACACTTGCTTTGAATTGTCTTACTTCAATATGTACGTCGTATATATATTTGCACGTTATCTGAGGTTTTACTGTATGTCTTTTCCTTTCCTCTCCTTTATCCCTAATTATCTCACCTGACACTTGCTCCTCCTGCCACACACTTTTTGGTGGATCGTGTACAACTTTACATACATTTACAACTTTAAATACATTCAGTATTAGCTCATGCATTACGCTGATCATGCGGGGCTATTGCTTGATCGTCGCGTTTTTTTCTTCGGGGATATCTATCTCGTTAACGATATCTTGTTCAACCTAGCACAATGGATGCTCACTTTTTTCGCTAGCAGAAACGAATGATCAAACAATATAGAAAGAAGAAAAACCGCTCAAAATTAGGAATCCATTCTTTTAAATATGCAAATTCAATGTTGAAATTCCAAATTCTCATTTAGTTAGGATTTGGATACTCAAGACAAAAGAAATTTGAACAGCAACGCGGAGTATCTTCCAGCATTGGAAAATGTATTTTTCACAAGACAATCCTTTCGGCGCATGCATGTGTATTTCATGAAAGAAAGTGCGTGTTTGGCAATGATCACCAAGTGAAAACTTGCCCTGAGATAATCTGGAGTAATAAAGAGAAAAAACAAATCAAGAGAAATAGCAAGAAGAAACAAATAGGCGAGATTTTTCTAACGCACGGAACACCTTTTCACCATGTGAAAAAATTTAATTTGGTTTTAGCATATTCAATAAAAGATATAGCCCTAATGGAAATGTATAAAAATGGTAATCAAAACCTGACAATTTCGAATAACTTTGAAAGAATTGATTTCTTGGTGAGCGCGGCGGTTGCTTTAAAGGTCATCAAATAACTAATGCTCACATAAATTTTAAAAAGTTACAGAAATATATTGCCACATACATCCATCACATGTTCCTATCCGGCGATTTTTGAGTAACAGAAGGTAATAATTTTCGTCAAATCAAATAAATATGGAATTAACTTCATTCTGCACTTCGGATAACAGTTCTCCGTTTTGATATGAAAGCGATAAAAAATTTGGCGTAGCTTATTTTGCTTGAAACATTTTCAAAGCCATTTCACTCTCAATAAACAAATTTATTGGCGCAAATGGACGTTTGCGGGCCTGAGCCTTTATACTCTGTGCGTGTTCACTGCTGGTTATCTAAATCGATTCTGAAGGTCGCCTTGCACTTCCCTTGCATCTTTTACATACCTACTGAAAATTAAAAGAAACCGCGATGGAACCGAAATCCGGATGGCACCTCGCCCCTACTACACTGCACGAATTAGCAGGGATCATCGTCACGCGAGACATGTCTCCACGGGACGTCCCGTCGGGACGCGGGACACCTCCGGAGGGAAGGGCTTTGGGGCAGAAGACTCCCTTTTTTTCCTTCTCCTCATTGTTTTCGGCTGACTATCTCAACAGGTGTCGGCGCGTGGAGCCTTGTTGGCGGGGACGCACCGGAGGGGTAGGGTGGGGGGGAAGGAAGGGTGAGAAAGGGAATGGGGGAGGGTGAAAGGAGGCATACCTGTGGATTTTCAGAACACGCAACGACGACTCGTCTTCAGACTGATAAATCGGGTTGAGTTCGAAAAAGAAACAACTTTCACCTGCAACTGCGACTTCCAAGACAACCCTCGACAAGATATTGGGGCTAGAATTCAACCAGATTTAGGAACTATGAGAATAACAGCAGGAAAACCGAATTTTTTAATGTTACTGTTACTGACGAAAATTCAAATATCTTGCCGAAGATATTTTCGGGGGGTGCCGACGCCTCTGCTGAATACGGTTGCGGTGGGTGTTTTCCAGGTGAGAGCGAGATGAACTTCAAATGGGCGTTGTCAACTGTACACAGACGATGCGGCACGGTTTTGTCTTTCGACCATCGCCACAGTGATGGTGGCAGTGATTAATGGTGTCAACATGAGCGTAGACATTTGGCAACACGGCGCACAGATTCCAGAAGAAAATGGAACGATTAGGCCTGGAATCGAGCGCAATTTTTTCTAGTGTAATTCCCGTTCACTATTTACTATTTTGTCATGAACGAGATAAATTTCTCAGCACATCCCATGGCCATTTGAAAACAACAACTGACGAAGGCTAGTTAAACGTTGAATTCATTGTTAAGTAATCAATTACAATTCAAATCAGCAAAACAATCAGTAGCAGATAGGTATACAAGGCCAACATGTCATCTAGAGAGGAACTTGATGTTGGCTACCATTTACGAAAGATTCCGTTCCTGAAGGTCAACCGTTGGAAGATAACAAGCACTTAAATTAAATATTCTGCCTTCGCCAGAGCAACCGTAGCATGCAGGTCACCGTTGAGAAAGCGTCTGCCGAGTAGCCTCGCCTCTACCGGGGAAAACATGAGACAAGGCAACACAGAAACATGATCCAAAATCTGTTTATCAAATAGGTTTGAATAAATTACTGTTCGCCCTTAATACCATTCAATTCATCATTCATGTAACACGTTGCAAAGAAAGCGTGATATCTTGATTTTGAAAGGCAGCGAGGCGACTTACATTGGTTCAACCATTTCCAAGCAAAACTGGAAATTCGTACGTAAATTAGGTTCTTCACATGGAAAAACGTATACTATTCATTTATAAATGACTGATGTGATGACTAGAATATCAACGAAAAAAAGAAACAACTTTGTATATTTCCCACATTAATGAAAATGAGTTACAGCATGAGTCGTTTTGAAGTATTATGCAACTGACATAGTCCGCATGACAGCCTAACCGTTAAAAGCATTAATGTGTTTGTCTATTTAAGCGTGATTGACATTAAAACCATTATGTGAAAGAGCTCACATCCTATCACCAAATATCTATTGCAGCTATCACATATCATTACCAACCATTAATCCAAGAAGACCGTTGGAAAAAAATAGGAGACAAGAGAACGACCATATTATTGCCTGATTCTGCGAACCCGGACAAGTTCATGGAAGAGTTGGCGGCGGCCGTGAGACGGAGGGAAAATGGGCGGGACAACGACACAAGGATTCCCAGTGATGCGCCGGCTGCGGAGGTATTTGTTTTTCCCAGGGAGCGCGCGCGCACCAGGGAAGGGGGTAGGGACACTCACCGAAATTTCCAGTACGTGTCGGACGCATCGCCGCCGCCGTCCGCGGGCCCCCGCGCCCCCGCCGACGGCTCCTCCGCGGCCAGCAGCAGCCCCCCGTTGGACTCCGCAGCCACGACCACCAGTCCCTCCACCACCACCTCCTCCTCCTCCTCGGGGACGGCCTTCTTCTCCTCCTCCCGCCCCACGATCCCTTCCTCCTCCCGAGGCCCCCGGTGGCGGCCATGCTGTACTCGCTTGGCGAACCGGCTGCACACGAAGGAAACGAGGCGCCGGAGCACCCCCACGTGCCGGCTGCGACCCATCACCCCGGGGGACTCTTCCCCCACCCCCCCGCGGCACCCCGGAGGCGGGACGGGGGAGGCGAACCCCGGGGGAGGGAGGAGGCCGGGGAGGTCGTCATCGGCGAGGGGGCACCTCTTCCTGGTCCGCCCGTCCGCTGCGAGACCCGCCTCCTCGGACGCGCGAACCCTCCAGCACGAACACGCGGCCGTCTTAGCGGCGGCGTCCCCACTCGGGAAATAATCGAATCACCCAATGGCCGACGAATAACCCCCGGGGGAGGGATCCACCCGTTCCTCTCAAGACCCTCCCCCCCCTGCGCCCTCTTTCTCTCGACTACGACCCCGCCCCCGTATCCCAAGGGTGCGGTTCGCGGTGCCGAAAAGTCTGACGCCGAGGAGAGTCGGGCAGTGGTAGAGTTCGAATGGGACAGGAATGGGAGTTGGCGGGCGGAGCGGAAAGACAAGCGCCGCTTCGCTTCACCAAATCCGTTCCCCAAACGGGGATTAACACTGTTCCCGAAGTCTGCCGCGCCCACCGACTCGGGGGCGGCCGTTCGTGATGCAGCACAAGAGAGCGCGCGCACCCGCCGCCGTGCTCCTCTCGGACGCCACGCGCTCGGTAAAATCCTCCTCCTGGCTCGCGGGAGTCGGCCAGTCTCCCTCGATTCGACGCACTTCGGGGTCACGCAAGGTAGGGGGCGGGGGAGGCGGTAAAACGGGGAGGAGACTCCCGTCAAACACGAGTATACGGAGAAACCAAGGTTTCCAGTCGTACCGCTCCCCTCGGAGGCCTCACGGCACTCGTCGGTTCACTCCGAGTGCACGCTCGATGATTCCCCACTTTCGCCATCCGATCGGTTAAGAATCGTCGCGTGGGGAGGGATGCGCTCGAGGGAGTGGCGAGGCCAGGGGGTGGGGGGGGGCGGAGGGCTCGAGAAATCAGAACCATCGGGAGCTACAGCTCCGATAGAGTATCGGGGGAGTTATCGTCGTCTTGAAGTCTTGAGTCATTGCTATATCGGCGAGTGAAGGCGTGCGAGATGGAGGGAGAGAGAGGTAATTCGAAAGACTCACGGGCACTGATGGAGCGCCAAGATGGGGATTGGTGGCTTAACGCTTGGCGCTCTCCGAGAGAAAGAAAGTTGGAGGATGGCCCAGCAAGAGAGCGAAAAAATAATCAGATATTCGTCGTCGAAGGTGGACAATCAACGCGGTCACGCTGGCCGAAGAAGGGAATGCGTCGACTTTCGTGCGCGATTAACAACGGGAACAGGGTGTAAGAGTGAATAGGAAGACGTGGATGTGGAATGAAGAGATGGGAAGTTTTAAAAAAGGAAAGATTAAAGGGAAAAAAGAAGAAGTGGGGGCGAAATGGATGCCAAAAGAAACGGTGCAACAAGGGAACAAAAGAAAGGCGAGACAAAAGAAAGAAGAGGAGGCAAAAGTGAAGGGACGGGAGTCAACTGAAGAGGCGAAAGGATGGGGAGATATGGGAGTGGGGGCCCTTAGGTTCGGACGCGGAGGGATTTCCTTCGGGCGACCTCCGCGATGGAGAGAGGCAACGAGGCGGGGGTGGAGGGGTAGGGGGTGGGGGGGGTCGACCGGCGGCGACTCTCCTCGCATGCCTCGAGGTCACCCACCTCCTCCACGGAGGGCAGCGGGGAATGAACGAACGAAGAGAGGAAGGCGTCCTCTTAACTCGGGAGACCAAAGGGGGGGGGGGGCACTTCGCGCACGCAACCGACCCGTCAAACCACCCGCCGTCGACTGCGAAGGAAGATGGAGGAAGAGCCGGAGGGAGGCGAAGAGGCCGAGGGGAGGAAAGGAGGGCAGAAAAAGGCGCCCTCCGCCCCAAAAACGCGACGAAATATTCCGCGCCGGCTAAAAATATCCGACCGACGATGCCGCACCGAATCCCGCGGGCGAGGGGGGAGGGAGGGAAAGGGGGGAGCAATAGGTGCGTGGTGTATATTTGATGCGCGATGAGGCCCCTGCGCGATAGACCGCGTGGAAAGGAGAAGCGGCCAACACGCGACCCACTCGCGGGGAAACGATGAGAGCGAAAGACGACCGAAGTGACACGAGATTGACCCACGTGTCAAGAGGGTCGGCGACGTCTCGTCGTCAGTTACTTATCATTATGGGACGTCCTGGGGTCACCGCCTCCTCGAGGCTAGGGGCGCCGTTGGAGTAGGAGCACGAGGGCAGCAGCGTGACGCGGAGGGGGGGGGTTGCGAGGGGGTAGTCCCGTGTCACGTGGCCGTGGACCCCAAGGCGCTCCGAGGCCCATTCCTTCACCGCCTCCGGGTCGAGTGAGGCGCCCTTTCGGGGGCGCACCAAACCTCGGGTCGTGAGATCGAGAATGCTCTTTGTGTCCGCGAAGCCTATGACGATATTCCAATTGCAATCGCCGCACTGCCTTCAGAAAATGTTCACTCCTGAAGACGAATGGGGAAACTTCCTCGACTAAACACTATACTGCAAGCCAGAAGAGACGAGCCCTCAACGCCGCCAAGAGCTTACCGTTTGTAAAAATAACGAAAAGTTTGCGAAATACATTCTCTCTCAACTACAAAAAATTTCTGAAACGTATTTTTTTCAATATCCACATTAGTTATACACGAAAACGATTACCATGACTGAGCCCCAGCAATTGCCAAACCGTTTACGGATTTCTCATTTTTTTCACTCGTCAATGATCGAATTCATTACAAATGACACTTCGTTCACACCGGTTTCGCTTTGCTTCGCTCCCAGAGCTGAACGACGCCACTCCTGCCTCATTTGCATTCGCCGGCCACGTTGCGTAACTTGTCAAATGGCGCGGTGCCGCCATTGCTGGCGTTCAAACCACGCCGACGCCAAGGAGATGCCGGAAAAACGAAATTGTGCCGAAACGGTTTCCGACGAAAGAATAATTAGCACTAAAATCAAAAACACTTCATTCACCACTACTCTTTCACTTTGCTCTTGAGGGAAGAAACTAAGTGAGGTCCACTAGAGGAAAAGAAAGAGGTGAGTACAGAAGATCTCTTCGAAATAAGCAGCCAAAGGTCCCCGTTTTTTCTCGCATTCAGGAAAGATCTCTGGAAACGATATGTCTTTTGAACATCTAATTCCCCTCAGGAGCCTATTGTCTCCCACTCTGGTCCGAGAAAGAAATACGCAAGGGAATACAAATGTTTGGGACCGGTCAATGACCAGTGATTCAAGCGATTTTGGCCATTCTCGCATCCAGTTCTTTGATCTTCTTCAATCTGCTAAATCTAACGATACACAAATACGAATAGATTCGATGGGTATGCACAAACAGAAGACATGAGCATATTTATATCATAATAACGACGGTGCCGTCTGGAATACCAGAGATAGGCCTCTGAAAAACGTGAACCGAGAGCGGGGAGCGATCGATAATCCAGCGGTATGAGTGAGAGTGAAAAATCTCGCGGCGTCTATCGCCAGGTCCAAATAATTCGTGATCGAACCAACGATCATAAATCCATTGAAGAGTCAATGCGACAGATTCTTGGAGGTGAACGTCGACCAAGGCGCCTCCTCCTGGTGTCCAGGATTACAATGCCTCGCGGGGATTGACTGTACGGCACGCTCTCATTCCCACGAGAGCCTCCACGTCATTCGCACCACTCCCCACCTTCCCAGAAGTCCGCGGAATCGCACAACAGCGCGTGCACCCAACGCCCCCGTATCCGTTAAATGGGCTGTCCGAATAACACGCCGACGATGAAGTCGGCCGTCTCCCGCCCCACACCGAAGACGATCCGAGTTTCCGGGATGGAACGCCCTTCGGCACGCGCGTGCCTCCGCCCCGCGTCCACGGTTGGGTCCCTCACCTATCCATCCGTCCGCTGTCTCGACTGCGTGGGGGATCCGAGGGGTGATCGGCGAGAGGATGGTCAAACAAACAGCAGGTGGCCCCGGGACTTTCCGCGGGGATGGTGCGGTGCACAGGCAGTGTGTGCAGACAGTAGGGGGAAGAGCACGGGCAAGCGTCGCTCCGAGCAACAATCCGAATCCAATAGGAAGACCCGTTTCCGTCACTTGCCCACTCTACCACGACCGACAGTTGAGGAGTCCAAGTCCGACTCACATACCGAGAGAACTCGATTATTTACAACGAATCGGCCCGGTTACGGTGTTAGCGGCCCACCATTTGCCCATGTTCCGAGCTGGTTCGTGCCGAGCCAACGCTGAAAGAGACCTACGAAGTTGATCCGAATCGGCATTGGCTCAGTAACGAGTCGACGCCGAATCGTGCATCGTGCATTTTAGGGCCTCGGTGTCTCCCGGACTCATACCCGCCTCGTTCCTCGAGGGACAAGAGCTCCTCGGAGACGCGCGGTGGGCTGAGCGATGCGCGAGAAAACTTCCGGCACTTCCGGCACATTTCCCCCTCCCACCGCCGCCCACATAACCCTCCCACCCCTCCGCCCCGCCGTCGAGGAGGGGCGGGCGACGCTCGGCGTCGAAATCCTTTTCGACGGACGGACTCGATCGACGATCCGAGGGGAGATGGGAAGTTGGTACACGCGTGTCGGTTTGGTGGGGCCGTATTTCCCGTGGAATGGGCAACGCACGTGAGCAGAGGGGGGAAGGGGCGGAGAGAGAGAAAGGCACGGAAAGAAACGCGTCGTCGCGACGAGAGCCAACCCTTGACTGACTTTCGAGGCGAACGTGAAGCGACCACGCGGGCGGATTCCTACCACGCTCCCTCCACCTTCCCACCGCCCTCCACTCCTCTCCCGCCTCCCATCACGGCACCGCCCCCCTCTCCGCCGACAGCACGAGAGGGCAGAGCCATCATCCATCCACACCGAGGCAACCCCTCCCCCCCTCCGGGCAGAAATTTCTTTTTTCCCGGGCGCTCCCCTTCTCTTCATCTTCTCTCTCTCTCTCCGTCCGCCCCTTCAAGGGCCTCTCTCATTCACTCCCCACCTCGAACCCAAACCGCCGCAATTCCAGTTCCCTTCCCGATTTACACACTCTCGGCGCAAACATATGCAAACCCTTTATACTCCCTTACCTCCCCTGCACCCCTCTCGCATACACCCCCACTCATCTTTCTCTCTATCCTCTTCACTACCCCTCTCCTCCGATCCCCCTCCTCCGACCACTTGACTCATCTATTAGCTAAGTGCTTTGGGGATGGATAGATAGCGTGTCTAGCCGATCCATCATTGGCTGACCGTCTCATTCCCCTGCCACGGACATTTTCCTTCGACGCCTGTTCAGAAAGGATAAATATTAAACACTCATCTTCCCGTATAGGCATAAGGACCTGTTTTTTATCTATAGAAAGCGCTTGCACATAAAACACTCCGCTCAAGTAATATAGCCATAAAGTGAGTTTATGTGAGGTAGGGTTATATTCTTATGTATTTTAATGATGCAGGTATGTACATATCTCATGATAAAAATGTATTTCCAAGCATGTCTATCATGTGCACGTTTCGAAATTAAGTAATGTTTATTTTGGGTAGCGTCCAGTATTATTCAAAAGAAAGAGAGCACCATATCCCCGTCGCACAGAACCGGAGGTACGCAATGGAAGTGACTCCGCTTCCATCCCAGCCCAATGAGCACCAACGACTGTGATATGTCTCTCCTAGAGTATGAAAGTGAGGGTGCTCCAATCCCAAGACGCAAGGGGTGGCCGCCACTCCATCTCTATCGATGGAGGCCCCGCCCGGTCCAAAAACTCTCTCCGCCCCCGCCCCGCGCTCGCCTCCGTCGCACGTCGGGGGATAATGGCTTCAATTTCGCCCTTTGGAGGCGAGGTGATTGAAAGAGTATGCATATGCATGCTCACAGGTGCCGCGCAATTCTTTGTCCCAGACGACAATTCATATTCTCCCAACCACGCCAAACGTTTGCGCATTCAATTTCCATTCCGTCCGCCCTTCATTCACCCACGATTCAATTTCAATCTCCACAGCACCAGCACTGCCGCTTCCGGGTGCACAGATTTCCACCAACCACCCTTCCGCCTCCTCCCCGTCCCCCGACCTGCACCCATTCCCCTTGCCCCAAGGCGCCCCCATGCCCTCCCACCCCCTCCGCCCCCCCAAGCAATGAGTGTTCGCGATGGGTTTTCAACGGAAGTGCGTTCTCCCCACCTCCTCCTTACCCATTTCCACTGAAGAGAAAACCGAGTGACGGCGCTCCCCGTGACGCGCGAAATCGCCCAATAGGGAGTGAATTCGCATTAGTAACAATATGCCCATTCCATGGAATAACCTTGTGGAATAAACACTGGATAAGAGTACGCTAATCACTGCAGTTTAACCAAAAACTCGCCTTCAGCTGAGGTAATCGGGGGATAGTACACAACCACGGGCGGCCCAGACGGGCAGCCAGCCGCTCTCTAGCGGTGACTTCACAGGTTGGCCCGTGGTACAGATACCGGGCATGCTGGGTCCAGCTGGGTGCTGGGAAGCATCAGTCGGATTGAAACCTCGGACTATTCAGACAGTAGCCGCGCACCGAAATCAGACAAACGCAAAGTAAACTGACCTGTGTGAGAAAATCGGAATTACACGAGGGGATGAGGAGTTGAATGCAATGAGTGTCTTCGCTAGGCCAAGGTGGACGATCGAGAAGGGGATGGAATGATCACGAGGAGATTGGAGAGGCTAGCGGAGGGCAGTGACGAAATAGCTCACCGACAACATTTGAATGGAATATCCGACGGCAGAATGAGACAGAAAGGGACAGTCGGAGAGCATAGGGTTGACGGCTCTGCGAAGCTCGTGTGTCATCTCCGCCAGCATTTTCTCAATGAGTCCTTGGGTCCCGTACCGACCGACTACCAATCCAAGCGCCACGGTGCACGTCACGGCAGCTTACACTTCGTTGCAATTCGCGTGCAAGCAGACATGCCGCGCTCTTTTGAGCCATCCATCATAATAACGCACGTAAAAATAAGACGCGCTGCCGCCATAGAGCGGCCCTCGGCCTTCACTCGTGAATTAGTGGCCGCCCTCGAAGCACTCAGCCGATGGCCCCAACCTCCACGCTCGCTCAGCGACGGTTCGCCGCACTGCACGGCGGACTCATCCAAATACACATATTTTGATGTAATTGAATATTGAAAGGCGTTATGAAGAGGACAACAGCAGTGGACATTGCAAGGGTGGCAGACGCTTTTCCAGTGCAAGGTCGACCGATTTGGCCACAGACAGAACGGACACATAAGGGGCTAGAGGCTGGAGCTAACAGAACGTGCTTTATACAGCAATCAACTAGCTTTTGCTTCAACGGTATGCATTGTCACAGATTCAATTCGGCAGTTTTCCATTGCATTTCTGCCGCTAGAGTATCGAAAAATGTCACCGCTGTAGACACGATTACAAGGCGTGTCTGATGCTGTCAAAGGATTGAAAAAATCTTCGGAGGAAAATAAACGAAAACGGAAGGCAATACTTTTTTCTTTCTTTTTAATTATATTTATCAGGTGAAGTTTCGGCATTATCTAAATTTGACAAATAAATCAGTGCTATTCACTGAGACAGTAGACACAAGTAGTGATTGAGGAGCACAGGGAGTTGTTTTTTAGCCGTCTAATTGCGTAATCTAACCTCTCCCCGAACGATCCAGCTCCTCCTAGCTCCCCCCCCCCGGCCACGCGCCACCCCGTCCGCCCAATAAAGTCCTTCCATTGTGTTCCCCCAACACCACCCCCCACCTCTCTCACTCGACGCGACGCCCCCTCCTCTTAAAACTTCCTTTGTGTCCATCCCCCACCTCCTCCCTCGTCATAAGGCACTGCACCTCCGCCCTGCGCCTCTCCTCTCCGCCCCAATCAGCCCTCGCGCCCTCCGCCCCTCGAGTACAAACACCCACCCCCCGATCGCTTCGACCCCCACCCCAATCCGCACAACCCCACCTTCTTTCCTCTCCCCTTCCTTTCTCGAAGCCACCGTGCACTCCACGTCCCTTCTCCCATTCCACTCTCATTCCCCCGCACCCTCCCTCCTAACCCCACACTCCGACCCTCCGAGAAACAGCCCAAGGCCCTCCAATCTCCCCTCAACCACCCCTATCTCCTCAGTGCCCCTCTCCGCCCCTACCCTCGAAATTCACCCCCACCCTCAGTTCAATCTCCGCGACGCACAAAATCGCAGACGTGGTGCTCTCCCATCTTAGAACGCATCGTCGGCCCTAGAAGTACATCACCTGTTGATGCGAGAATGACGCTTCCCTTAGCAAGTCAACTTCTCGACTGAAGGCCGCCTTGCTTCGCTCCATCTCCACTTGCAGTGAGTGCAGGTTCGACGGCTAGTCGACGAGTGACGGTAATGTTTGGGTACTACGGAAGGCAAGATTTGTGGAAAAGAAATTGCTATGGGCAAGAGAAAATATGTTCCAAGGTAATTAAAATCTCTTTAAAACCGCAGAGGGTAGACGGGTTGTGGTGTGTCGGGCCAAGAATGGAATGCGTCAAAAGGTTTACGATTCTGGGATAACAGCAGACGCGTTTATGATTCGCGAACTTCATTCAAAATCGCATATTTGTATCCTTCCAAGCATCCCAGTTCACGAGCCAACGCATTTACCGCTACCCTATCAAATTTCTCGAGAAGACTCTTCTTCCGGCGTCCACCTGCGCCCCCCCCCCTCCCTCAGCTTCTATGTGCTCGCAAAAGGAAATGCTACCGAATAATTACATGTTTTCATCTCAGATTCTTCTAACAGCTAACAGTGGATCTTTATTTCCATGGTCTTAGTCTCCTACGGACTCCATTCTTTTCCGCCCTCCTCGTAACACAGGCATAAGAAACATAATCGAGAATCCTACTAATGCTCTTCTTTGGATCCCAAGCGCCCCATCAAGTATTAACTCTTACTGCGTTCGCCTCTCCATTCAGGAAATAGATTCCACTTAAAGTTTAAATTATTATCACTTCCATATGAAATCCATGACAGTAAAAGAAAGACTAGGGATGAACTCTAAAAACTAATATGTCTTGTTTTCTAATGAAATAAGAGCTTCTCATACAAAAATATTCCACATTATTAAAATAATATTGGATGTCAGGCCTATTCCAAAGGTTCTCACCGTGCCTTATTTTCTCCTTCTTCTTCCTCTACCTCCTTTCTCGCTGCCTGATCTATTCCTCCCCTTCCAGACCCTCCCTCCGCATCCCCCTCACCCCTTCCCGCCTGCTTTTTTTCTATCATTATTATTTTCTTTTCCAACCCCCACTCACCCGACATACCTTTACCGACCAACGAAACCTTTACGCCGCATGATGCACGCTTCGTCTCCTTCTCTTTTTTCTCATTTTCCCGCGGCCGTCCCTTTTATTCGAAACGCAAAACTCAGCCCGCTCGCTTTTTACCACCCTCCACCTCCCAGCCTCCCCCTCGGCCGCTCCAGACTCGCATTTATCTTTCATTCACCTTCCCCGCCCCTCCCGAAACTCTCTCCCCTCCTGTTCTCTTTTTCCCTTTCA